>JASAOO010002966.1:0-15357 GCA_030849075.1 Zelonia costaricensis | reverse complement strand
CCGGCCTTGCCGGTCATGCCCTGCACGATCAGCTTCGTGTCCTTGTTCACCCAGCAGCGGATGGCGGAGCGAGCAAACATCTTGGAGATTAGGAGGTTTGCGGGGTTGAAAGATGTGGTGGCGTGTATATTGGCAGTGTATGACGCTAACGGGGCGCGTGTCAGAATGCGAACAAATTCTGAGCGAGATAGGGGCAGTTTGTGGTAAGTAGATAAACAGGTGGTATAGGTTTGGGGGAACTGAATGGATGCGTGTGTGTGTGTGTGTTCAACAAAAGCAGCATAGGGCAACGAGAAGAGAGTGACGAGATCCGCGTTCTAGGAAATGAAACAAACTGGGTGCTTTGCTGTCCGGCATGCCTCACACGAAGTGCGCGCGAAGAGGTGTCGCCGTGCAAAAAGCGCAGGTCTCTGTTTCTTATGCGACGGACATCAGGGCCAGCGAGTGGTGTTCACCCTCAGCACCGGAGCGAAGCCAAACGAGCGCGTCTCTACAAAAGCAGGCCTTCAAAAAGAAGAACTGCTTCCCTTTTTCTCTCTTTGGTAGTGACGTGCATGCGCATTGGCACCGAGGGTGTTTCTACGAAGAAGACAACCGCAAGTAGTGCTGCCGCACAGAATGAAAACAAGGAGCAATGCGGCGGAGGACAAAAACCGCGATAAGACCCGGCAAACTCATCGGCGAGGAAGCAAAAAGCAAAACAGCAATTCAAACGAGGCGGAGGAAAAGGAGTCAGCACCAAAAGACGACTCGCAGCAACCAAACCAAGAAAGATGCTGGCGCGAGTGTTTACACTTGTAGCAGGAAGGGGAGTGTAATGTCAGGCCGCATCGCGAGGGGCTGTATCGGTGGCAGTGAGGCTTTGGTGGCGTCCGGCTTGGCGTGGTGCACCAGCGAGTTGATCTTGTTCAAGCGCTCAGTGTTGTTCTTGACGGTGGAGCTGCAGAAACCGACAAAGCGTTCGCCGTTGTAAGGCAGCTTCAGCTTCCCTTTTTGCGACTTGGTGAGGTAGTCCTCCACGATACGAGCGTGCTCCTGCCCTTGAATGAGAAGGCTGAGCCCAGCACCGGGGTTTTTGTGGAAGGCGTTGGACGCTGCGTGCTGGTACGCAATGGCGCGGAAAATGTCGCACTTTACCACCACGAGAGTCGAAATCTCAACGAATGCCTCGTTGCGTGTGCTGACCGCGCGGGCGCTGGCGCACGCGGCCTCGTACATCACAAAAAGCTGGTGGCTGAGGCGAGCCGTAGTATCGTTCACCTCTTTCGGGTCCGCGGCAAACGCCTTTGACACGCCGATTTCCTGAGCCTGGGCCAGCGCCAGGCTCTCGAGAAAGAGGGCAACGCCCCTGTCCACGTCAAGTGGAATGGGGACCTGAGCTACGCCAATTTCGTGCTCTTTCATGTTGTCGGCGATGTCGGCGCAGATGTGGAAGTATGACGACGCCTTGAGAAGGGCACGGTACGCATCCTTCTCGAGAACAGACAGCGTGCCCACCGTCACGCGCACAGACAGTAGGTACTGGGTAATGTTCATCAAAACCGCGCCGACGTTGTAGTACACGCCAAGCAGCTCGTAGCGGTAGTCGTCGAATGCCATGTCTTGCTTGTCCGTCAAGGAGGAGCTCCAGTAGTAGTACTGCAAACTCGCAAACTGAGGCGTCTTGGAGACGAGGTTGGCCAAACACGTAGTGTACGCATCAACAAGGTCAACAAGGTCCTTGATGCATTTTTCGCACGCGGCGCTGGTGTTGAGCTTTTCGTCGACGGAGTTTCCTTTGCGGCCGAGGTGCTTTCGGAAGTCCTCAAAAACATCGATGCACGCATCACGCTTCTTGGCAAGCTCCTTCTTATCGGACGACGAGACATCCACCTCCACTTGATTGTTCACTCCCGGCTTCCTCGTCTGCCGAATTGGGATGATGGGGAGTGTGTACTTGATGGCATCGCTGTTGAACATCGTGCCGGTTGCAAAAGCGCCAAGCGTGAGAGAGAGTGTGAATTCTGACGAGAAAAAAAAAAACGACGGACAGTTGAGTGCGCCGAGTAAGCAGTCTTGCTATTTGAGCATGCAGTACGTGCAGTCTGCAACTCGTTGTGTAGCCTGAAAATGAGCTGTGCGCAATGGGGAAAAGGTGAAGGGCGCAGAGGGAGAGAGAGACCGGTGCCAGCACAAAATCGTACAGAAACGCACGCATTTACAACAAAGCATGTCTTTTCCGCTCGTGAGAAGGACGGCTCGACCGCTCGGCGAGGCGTTGCATGGGCAGCCGCGAACGTGGGCTTCGTTTCTTGTATCCCAGCCTTGTTTAGCTTTTCTTCGGTTTGCATTGCGCTGAAACGAGCAGGTGGAGTTTGCGCTGCAAGTCCAAAAAAAAAGAGCAGATCCGGACGCAAGGGGAACAAAAAACTCACAGACTCGAGATCGAAGAGATCAGTCACGAAAAACAAAAAAAACGAGTCGCGGGGAGCACCTGCCGCTCAACTGTGTCTCGTCAGCTGGGTAAGCCGAGCTATTCCTCGAGGACGCGCCAACACTCGTCCAGCAACTCCGTCAAATCGTTGAGCGAGCTGTTTAGTGTGTCCTTGCATCCAGCCGGGCTCTTCTCGCATAGCATAAGGCCGGTACTGCACTGTTGTGTCTCACAGCCGCTTGCTGAACGGAGTGGATGGAGAGCTGTGGCACGCCGCGTCAGTTCGTGGATATGCCAAGCAGCTATCTCGAGGCGAGCGCTCTGCTCCCTGGCCACGGCGCCACTGCGCGCAAGCTGTTCGTCCTTCTCCACTGCGAGCACCGCCATTTCAGAGCGGGAACTCGCTAGTTGAGCGGCAACGCAACGGGTCTTTTTCTCCAAGACGTGCACCTTTTCGGTGAGTCGCGAGACGGTCGAAAAAGCGCGCGTCAGGTTTGTAATGTGATCAAGGACGAAGCTCGAAGTCGTCGCAGCTGTTTGAAGAATGCTATGAAGATAGGGAGGTACTTCTTCAAGGGGCTCTGTTTGAGCTGCGGCGGTTTGCACACGAGGACAGTGCTGCACTCCTCGCTGCACGCTGTGCAGGCATGTTTGCACGCCAGCAGACACTAAGCTCGGACCCGCAGTCTGTGATGAAGCATTGTGTCTATAGGCAGGCTCACGCGGGGCTTCCGAGGTGCATGAGCTTGCCATGCGAGGTGGAAGCGGTGGCGCGCAGAAGTCATCACGAAAGCCAAGTGACCGGAGTGTTCTATCGATTTCGGAAATGGCCGCCGCTGTGTGCTCATCGAGACTCATTTTCTACGTTGTACAAGGTGCATCACTTTTTTTTTTTTAATTGTCTGTGACAGTCACGCACGCGAGCGCAGCTGCTCGCAAAAGTGCAGGTTGGCCTATGAACGACAACAGCTAGGGCCGAAGACTTGCGTATTTGAGCGTAGGTGGGGGGAAAGAAGTGAATAAATCCACGCGCAACAACAGAGGGCTTTGCATCTGATTCGGTGCGCAAGACCCGCCTACCCCTTACCAAAAGAACGGTAGAGGGCGGTGAAGCATGTGATTCAATCCAGGCTAGCGATCCGCGGACGGTTAGCTGTCTTTAGTCTAGGACATATGCAAGCCAACTGTGACGCACCAAGGCAAGTGCACGCCGTGCCGCTGCCATGGTGAGGGTAGAGCGTAGCACTTCAGAAGCTACTGGCGCGCTCATCTTTTTTTTTCGTGTGTGAAGCCTTACCGGCAAAAGGCGCCAGGGAGCCGAGCTGCAGCGTCCTATTCGCAGCTCCAACTGCGCAGTCACAGAGGAAAACAAAAGGCACTCAATACACCATCTTCAAAGCGGTCTTTTTGTGGTGCTTAAGACGACTGCGTCATGCCGCTGTAGTTGTTCTTGCCATAGTAGCCCTTTGGGCGCGCCTCGTAGCGCGGGGCAAGGTTGACCGCTGGCTGAATGCCCATTTCCTTGTACGGGCTCTTTGCCAGCGCCTCGTCCTCCAACTCGTCGACGTTCCAGTCCTTGAGCCGCCCGGCGTCTGTGTGTTGCACATGGTCGTTCTCCTCGATGGCGTCGATTCGGGAAAACTCGTCAATGTTGTAGTCGGCGAGCGTCTTTAGTTCGTCCAGCTCCCTGCCATCCATGCTCAGCTTAAATGACGAGGTGCACAAGTACGGCGATTGGTTTTCAACTTTGACCTGCTGCATGAGCTCAGCAATGGTGGCGCCACGGTGCACCATCACCTGGACGACTTGCATGCGTTGCTCCCAGCCGGTGGTAACCCATATGGAAGTCTTGAAGCGAATTCGTAGCGGCACCAGATACTGCACTTGCGGGTCGTCGACGACGGCGCGCCAGTAGTGTCGTTCGTTCTCTTGCAGAATTGTCTCAGCGCTGCCAGTGTAGAAGCGGGTGTCGCCCGGTGTTGCTGCACGAATCGGGCCAGGATAAGTCTGCGACTCGGTGAAGCGGCGGTATGCTTCGTAGGCCTCTTGCTCGTAGCCTGGCAACCGTTTCGCTGTCAAAAAGCACGCGGCTGTGGCCCGCAGACAACGCACGACGCTGCGGTGCATTCTTGCTGCCTAGTTTGTGAAGCTCACGATCGCTGCACGAGTTCTGCAACTGCTAAGTTTTGCACTGGTGCGGCGAAGGAGATGTTGAGGATTGGTAGAGGTGGGAGAAGCGGCGAGTGGAGAAAACAAGGATCATTGGAAGAAGTCGTCGTGTCCGGGGGAGCCGGAAACACGCGCCCACACGCCAGCGCGCGAAGCTTGTAAGCATGAAGAAGCAGTGAGTTCAGCAGCGGTTGTCGAAGGGCTAAACCGCGCTTTAAGGAGTAGAACTTTTCGGGTACTGCAACACGGCGGGCTCGCTGCACCCCGAGAGATTCAGCACGTACCGCGTTTATTTCTTTTCCGGTGCTGGTGGTACAATGTGGTGGGTGTCACCCCTGCTCATGCGAGACGTTTTACTCTGGGCTGCACTTCGCAAGAGCTTGGAAAAGGGGGGAGGCAGCCCTGTATGGCCTCCGTAAGCGTGATAAAAGCTGATAACGGGGGGGGGCGAAAGGCTGACGAGTGAAGCAGGCAAGCGAGCGTCTCCTTGAACTCCTTCCCCCCCCCCCCCGTGATAAGGGGGGGGGGAGGAGAAGATGTCGGCGAGCGCTGACCCAGACTTGAAACCAACAAGGCTGCGAATACTCTCTCGGCCGTGCTGCAGCGCGCGGCGGGGAATGAAACAAAAAAACGAAACCAAGCTTCGGCAAAGAGAAATAAAGATGTGTTGGTTTATCCCCGGCCCGATCGGCGCACGCCTCGTACCTCTTCGAGGGTTGCATGCTTGCTTTCCCCCATGATGGGGAACAGTGATGTTCCGTTTCTTTCCACTTCACCCGCACTCTGTCAACATTGCATTTTAACTATGAGTAGATTCTAAAAAAAAGGTGGGCTTTCACTTGGTTTTGCGGTCGGCGGCGCATTCTTCTCAGCTCACACAGCTGCAGATCATGTCCAACTTCATTCAGCCGAGCGGGAGTTCGCTGAAGAATGTGTTGGTGACCATCCCGACCGATGGCGAGCTGATCATCACCGTCCCTCTCAGCGAGCCCAAGTGCTCGGCTTCTATCAGGCTAGAGCCCTCGACGGGCACCACCGATTCACGCGTTGACGTCGCAGGAAGCCCTCTCATTGCGGACATCTCCTACTACCTCCTGCCTGGCTCGACCTTATGCGTTTTTGCATGGGCTGTCGGCGTCGTTCGCATTGAGGGCTCGGAGCAGCTGCTGCGCGGCATCGTTCGGTCCTCTGCCAAGTCCATCACGCGGCCCCTCGTCGAGTACCACTGCGTGTTGCACACGCAGCGTGTTGCCGCCGAGAAGACGCAGTCGGCTGGCCCAGTGACGCTCATCTGCGGCGGCAGCCTCAGCGGCAAGCTCATGGTGGCCCGCACCCTGGCCAACTACGCGGCACGTGCGGGGTGGAAGCCGACGCTTGCCGACCTGGACCCCGGTGTGCACCAAATGGTGGGGCTGCCGGGCTCCATCGGGGCCGCCATCGTGGACTACCCCGTCTCCGTCGACGAAGTTACGCAGCTCTCGCTCGTCAGCACAACCTTTTTTGTCGGCTCGACGGAGGTTGAGTCGTTCAGCAAGCTCGGCGAGGCGGCGATGGGGGCGGCGTATGTCCACTTTTCCAAGCTTCTGCTCAACTGCGTGCGCGAGCGCCTAGCTGCGCACGCCAACGACCTGTACGGGTTTAGCGGCGCCGTTATTGTTCTGCCTGAGGTGCACGGCACCTCAGGGTTGAACTTCGTGAGCGAAGTAGTCCAGCAGTACGACGTGACGAACGTGTTGTGCCTCGGCGACGACGACCTTTTTCACCTTCTTTATCTGCGGCATGACCGCGGCAACGCGAACCAGCTGGACTACGTGAAAATTGATCGCATCTCGCACAACTTTAGCGTTGTGCCGCCGGCCAACGCCGACACACTTCTGCCGCTGCGGTACCGCGACTACTTTTTTGGCGCCGGTGCAGTCGGGCTGCACCCGTCACAGTGGTCGAGGCCGTTCAACAACATCGACGTGCTACTTCTCAAGGACGAGCACGGGCAGGTGGTGCTTTCAGCTGTTGCAAAAGAGGAGCTGCAGGGCATTGTGGGCTGCATCGGCGCCTTGTATGCCGCGAAGTCCGTCAGCGCCCTGCAGGCGTCACCAGTGGCGTACGCCAGGGTGCAATCCATCGACCCCGCCGGCATTTACTTTCTGACAAGTACGCATTTCATGTTCCCGTCAGAGAAGCTCACGCTGCTTGTTGGCAACGTTCGCTGGATCACCAGTACGTAAAGAAAAAAAGAGAGCACCACCGCGCAAGACAAAAAAAAAGGGACAATGGGTCTGCCTGCGCACCCTGCTGTTTAACGGAGTTTTTCAGAGAGGAAGAGCAGCAACGCGGTGATCAAGGCGCTTCACTCTGAGCTTGCAGGCAAAGAACAAAAAGCAGACAAAAAAAAAAGGATTGGCCACATCTTCTTGGTAGCGTTTTCTAGCCTGCTCTGTAATGCTGCGAGCGGGAACGAGCAAATGGCTCGCGCAGCCGTCCGTTCCGCACCTGCGGGGGAATCGGGGCTGCACAAGGCCGCCGCCTTTCCAGCGTTACGGCTGCATCCTGAAGGTGCCATTTTTTTTTTCTTCATGGCCACCTCTGAGCTTTGCTTTGTCGTCTTCACCAATACTGCTTATTGCGACGCCAACACCGCGACCTAATTGGGCTTCTGCACCTTTGTTTTATTTACTGCTGGTGCATCGCGGCACTCCTCGCACACCCACAGAAACTGGTGTTGCGAACGCACTCCACTCTCGCCTCTCTTACCTTGGCCACTGGCAGCGGTCTCCGTAGCAGCAGTAGCGGGGCTCAGACGCAAAACACCAAAAAAAAAGCTGAAACCATGGCGCTCCTGAACGACACCGGGATCCTGGTGGATGGTATCAACCAAATTCCAAAGCAGGAGTTTCTCAGCGCTTTCGACAGGCTCAACGAGGGCAGCGGCACTGCGATTGTATTTATTGAGCAGCACATTCTCTCTGCGTTGAGCAGGATTGGCATCGTCACCCGCGACTTTGGCCGCGACAAAGGCGTGGTTGGTGTATTCCCGTTCCAGAACGAGGTGAACTACGTCTCTGCTGACAAGGTCGTTTACATTCTCAACCCGGACCTGGGTAACATGAGGTCGGTGGTGGTCCACCTGCTTTCATACACGCAGCGCTTCGCCAACGCAAAGCCGACGTTTCTGTTTGTGCCGCAAAAAACGCTCATCGCGGAGCAGGTGGTAGAGGACGAGTTCAAACTGTCGCGCACGTTCCCGACGCTGCGCATAGCCAGCCTCGACCTCGACTACGTTTTTCTCGAGGAGAAGATTTTCACGATGGAGCTGCCGCTTGCCTTCAAGTCTGTTTTCGCGGATGGCGACCTGAGCAACCTAACGTGGATCGCGCGGCTGCTGCTGAAGCTGCAAACGTCGCGTTTCGGGGCTATCCCACGCATCCGCGGTAAAGGCAGCAACGCGGCGCGAGTTGTGCAGCTGCTGCGGCGAATGCAGAACGACGTGGGCCGGGACTTTATCACCGACATCCCCTCCGAGGTGGAGACGCTCTTGGTCCTCGACCGCTCCGTCGACCTCGTGACACCGCTATTAACCCAGCTGACGTACGAGGGTCTCATTGACGAGCTGTACGAAATCAGGAATTGCGAGGTGAAGCTCCCGTTCTCGCTCGGCGAGAGCTCTGGCGTTGGGTCGGGGGACAAGGTGGTACTGAACAGCGCGGACAAGATGTTCGCTGAGATCCGCAACAAGGGCTTCACCAGTGTCGGTTCGGTGCTGTACCAGAAGTCGCTCTGGGTGAAGCAGAACTACGAGCGGCGCAAGGAGGTGCACCAGCTGAAGGAGCTGAAGGAGTTCATGAAGGGCCTGCCGGAGATGCAAGAGATGCACCGGCTAATTGGGATTCACACGAACATTGCCACTGAAATTAGCAAGACGACGCAAAGCTCGGATTTCCGCAAGCGCATCGCCATGGAGCACAGCATCATCCAGCAGGTAAACGAGGGCGACGCCCTCAAGTACATCGAGGACCTTGTCTTCCGCCGAGAGAAGTTCGAGGTCGTGGTGCGCCTGCTGGCCCTCGTGTCGCTCATCAACGGAGGCCTGCGCGAGAAGGAGCTGGGCGGCCTCAAGGAGAACATGATGCTTGCGTACGGTATTCCGCACGTGATCACGACCTTCTTCCTGCTGGAGCGCTGCGGGCTCTTGAGCGCACACGGTGGAAAGCCCAGCAACTACGCGACGGTGCGGCGGCGGCTGCGGACGTGGAACGCGGCCTTGAATGAGGACCAGCCGAACGACATCGCGTACGCTTACAGCGGGTACGCTCCACCGCTCGTGCGCATGGTGGAGACGCTGCTGAGTAACCCGCAGGCCTGGGACGCGGAGGAAGGCGCGTTATCGCTCCTGCCAGGGGAAAAAAAGGAACTCATCAACGACGTCGAGATTGCCGGCACGACGCGAACGGCGATGATCTTTGTCATTGGTGGTCTCACCGCGGCGGAGATCAGCGCGCTCCGCTTTGTCGAGGAGCGGCTCTCTAGCGGTGGCAAGCCACACCGCCTCATTATCGGCACCACGGACCTGACAAGCGGCAACCGTCTTGTTCGCTCCCTGCTTCCCTTTGCGCCATCCTAGGTGTTCACTTTTTTTTTTTTTTTGCGCCTCCCAGTGCTTTCATCGTTTTTTTTTTTCTCGTGCGATGCAGCGCAACGAGCGACTTCACGTCTCGAGTTTTGTCTGCGTTGCCTGTCGTTGGGGGCCTTGCACCTGCCTCTCACAGCCCACGTAGTCCTTCCCGCTTCAGCTGTCGCGGCGAAAAGCTCTTCTGGGCTTGTATGTCTGAGGTGACCTGCTCGCAGCGCGGGTCTCTCAGTGCTTCGGAACTAAAAGGAGGGGGCACGAGCAACCTACCCTGTCGCCGGGCTGGTGCATGTTCTACTTTCAGTCGGCAATACGATCTCTGCTCAGCGTAGGCACGCACCGCGGATTTTTGGACTGAAGCAAACACACGAACAAAAGAGAGAGAGACGTCTGTACTTGATCTCCCCATTGTTGACCTTTTTTTCTCCACCACCTCCCCGCCCACAAAAAAAAAAAACGTGAAAAAAACGCCAGTCACCTCTTCACAGACACATCAAAGAAGCACCGCTCGTTTTCCCTTCCCAGCGCCTTCGACAGGCGGCAGTGGACACATCTGTGTGAGGGACAGCGAGTAGCCCATAAGGAGACGAAGAAGTTGAGGAGGGCGAACTAATAACAGAGGTTGCACAATGGGGGAGGGTCGCATCCGCTGCTACTACGAGGTGCTCGAGGTGGAGCGGAAGGCCACCTACGACGAGATTCGCGCCGCCTACAAGAAGAAGTCGCTGCAGTACCACCCCGACAAAAACTACGGCAACCAGGAGGAGGCGGCGATTCGGTTCAAGGAAGTGCAAAACGCCTACTCCGTCCTCAGCGACGATGACGAGCGCGCCTGGTACGACTCTCACCGCGAGGCTATCCTGCGCGGCGGCGACGGCACCGGCGACCCGGATGAGCTGAACTTGTACGAGTACTTCACCGCCAGCTGCTTCGACGGCTTCGACGACGGCGAGAGCGGCTTCTTCACCGTTTACCAGAAGGTCTTCGACATGCTGATCGAGGAGGAGGCGGACTACGACTCGCGGGCGAAGTCCTGGCCGGGCTTCGGCTCTAGCACGAGCGACTGGGCCGACCTTCAGAAGTTCTACAGCCACTGGCGCAACTTCAGCACATACAAGACGTTTGCGTGGAAGGATGAGTACAAGGTGAACGAGATGGAGGACCGGTACTCGCGTCGCATGGCGGGCCGCATCAACAGCAAGGCGCGCGACGGCGCCAAGAAGGAGTACGTGCGCACGGTGCAGAGTCTGGCCCAGTTCGTCTACCGCCGCGACCCCCGCGTGAAGGCGGAGCTGGAGCGGCAGGAGAGGGAAGAGGCGGCGAAGCGGGAGGAGCGGGAGCGGCAGGAGCTGGAGCGGCTTAAGCGGCGCCGCGAGGCCAATGAGCGGGTCTGGGCCGAGGCGGCGGAGCGCGAGGCCCGCGAGGAGGCGGAGCGCGCGGCGCGTGGGGAGGCGATGGACGGCTCAACGCTGGAGATGCTCTACGAGAAGGAGCGGCAGACAAAGGAGATGATGCGCGGCAACGGCGGCGTCGGCGCGCACACCGCTGGCTTTGCCATGCTGGCCGGCGACGACGAGGCGCCAGCGACTTCCTTCAACTGCCCGGCATGCAAGAAGCAGTTCAAGTCGGAGAACCAGTACAAAGAGCACGTGCGTAGCAGCAAGCACAAGACCAAGCTGAAGCAACTCGCCGCAAAGGGGACCGATGTAGCGGCGCTTATGGGCGAGAAGGCCGAGGGCGACGGCGACGGCGCTGATGATTGAGAAGGACGCTGCATGTCTTGTCTCTTCACGCTGTTCGCTCGCGCACGGCTCTCAACTGTGTGTCCGTGCAGCGCGGGGCTGCCGCGACTGCTGCACCGGCGCGCGTGCCTTTTGTTTCTCGCTCCCCCCGCCACCGCGGTGGCGATAGCTGCCTAAAGCGTTTAATGTCACTGCAGCGCTTCCGCGTCACGGAGCGGTTAAGCGCCCCCCCCCCCTCTCCCAAGGTGGAAAAAAGAAGTCGTGAGAAATGCCGAACTAAGAAATAGGGCGCAGCACCGCACACTGCCGATCGGGGGGGGGGGGGGGGGGGNCACACTGCCGATCGGGGGGGGGGGGGGGGGGCTGATTCGCAGCTCTCGCACGCCTTCCACGGGGGTGAAGAAAGAGAAACCTCCCCCAAAAAGGCAGTCAGCAAGCGAAGGACGTCGCGCGGCATGCCGGACTACAGCGCTTGTCCAATGCACGTGACACATTCATTACCCACATGATGACAGCTTCTGCAAAGGTACCTCTCCCTCTCCTCCCCTCTCCCCACGTCTTCCGGTCCTCGGCTATCACCACCTGATCACACTCCCGCGCTTCTTCTTTACCGCCGACCCCTCTCCCTCCCCCCACACACACAGCTCTTGGTAGTCACGTCAGTCAACGATACCCGCAAAGACGGTGGACCGCCCACCAGCCGTTCTCGCTTGCTCATCGTCTCTGACCCCTCCCCCTCCCTCCCCCCGCTTTCCCCCACCCCGTCGCCATGAGCAGCTACGAGATTCAGCCCATCGTGAAGGGCACCAAGAAGGACCCGTCTCTGCGCAAGTACAACAAGGCCGCCGGCGCCGGCCCGTTCGGTCCCACGCCGCCGATCAAGGGCGCCAAGAAGCCCACCCCTGCGCCGAGCGCGGCGGCACCGGCGGACGACGCCGCCGGCGCGGCGGCCGTGACAGGCGTGCGCTTCCCCTACGCCGGAACGCAGCGCGGCTACGGTGGTGCAAGCAGCTCGCTGCGCAAGGGCCGCCCGCGTGACGCACCGGACGCGGCCTTCTCGGAGAAGGGCTGCGGCAAGAGTGCGCCGCCCAAGGCCGGCGCTTTCAAGAAGCGCGTCATCCCGCCCACGGAGTTCCGCCGCGCGTACGACCGCGGCGACCTGCCCATCGCCATCTGCCACGGCAGCCGCCCGACCGTAGACTGGAAGGTGGAGGTGGAGAAGCTGGACTACCACCACTACCTCCCCATCTTCTTTGACGGTATTCGCGAGACGGAGGAGCCGTACATGTTCCTCGCCCGCCAGGGCTGCCTCGACCTACTGGAGCGCGGTGGCGCCAAGATCCTGCCCACGATCCCGCAGCTGATCATCCCGATCAAGACGGCGCTCAACACCCGTCACCCCGACATCATCTGCGCGACCCTGCGCATCGTGCAGCAGCTCGTCGTCAGCGCCGACCTCGTCGGTGAGGCGCTTGTGCCGTACTACCGCCAGATCCTGCCTGTGCTGAACCTTTTCAAGAATGTGCATAAGAAGCACAACCGCAGCGATGCCATGGACTACGGCCAGCGCAACCGCGACGACGTTGGCGACTTGGTGAACGAGACGCTGCAGCTGCTCGAGCAGCACGGCGGCGAGGACGCCTACATCAACATCAAGTACATGGTGCCTAGCTACGAGAGCTGTGTGTACAACAGCTGAGGGTGCGCACACCCCCTGCCTGTGCCCTAGAAAGGGCGCGTTGATTTGGGCCGCTGTCTGTGCGCCCTGTTAGAAGGACCGCACCTAGCTGGCTACGACTCGTCCTCTGTCGTGCCCCCAGCTTTGTGTGTTTTGGTGTGTGTGTGTGTGTGTGTGCGCAGCCCTGCTGTTTCCCTTCTTCGCGTGCGCCACTCCGCCCCCCACCCCCTCCCCCCTCCTTCCAAGCTGATCCTCCTCACTTGTCCCCCCCCCTCAGGAAGTCCCTTTCTCGCGCATCGGCGTCTTCGCTTCTTCAGAACGCCCGGTGACTTGAAGGAGGGGAAGCAGCAAGTGCTGTGGACCGGCGTGGCATGGGTGGTGGGAGAGGCTGGAGGGGAGTGGGAGGTCTGCCAAGGAGGGCGGCTGTGGAGTCGCTCTTGTTCCGATGTAATCCCCTTCCTACAGATTGGCCGTTTCACGTTGCATGTTCGTCCAACGTGTGTGTGTGTGTGTGTGTGTGCATGCGTGAGCGCAGGTGGTGCCTCTCTGCCGCGTGATGCACGCGTCTTTTGCTTTCCTTTTCCTTTTTTCGCCTCTCTTCATGTTTGTTCATGTCATGTACACCTCGTTGCCTCGCCTCGTCTCCCCCCCCGGAGTGTCGGGTGCTCTGTGCAGCTGCAGGGCAGCGGGCCCGGTGCCGGCCCATCCGCCCGCTGGCCACACCTGAAGATGGAAAGCAAACGAAGAACGCAGAAGGAGGACGCCCCGAACGCGTTGCGCGACTCGCGTGGGTGCGTAAAAAGAGGTGCGAGTGCCTTCGCCCTCTCTGCCACGTAGTTGGCGAGGGGAACGAAGCGCAGTGCGCGAGAAGCCGTCCACGTGCGCCTGTCAACCCCCGTCGTGCCACTCGAGGCACCTACTCCTCGCAAGGATGGGATGGGCTCGAGGGAGTACTCGACCCTTCCTGCGGATTCGGTGCACACGTCCGCCTCGCTCTCTCTCCGATGATGTGCGCACCGCCGCCCCCTCCTTTCCCCTCACGTGTACTGCGGGTGTGCCCGTGATTGGGTGGGAGGGGGATCGCAGTCTTCCTGACCCCCAAGACCACCGATGTCCTGCTCCCCCCTTCGCCTCCCCTCTCTTGTTGCCCTTTCCCCCCCCCGTACACACCCACACACAGTGCGTAGATCAGCCATTCCCGCCCACCTCAAGCGCCGCCTCACGAACGCGTACCATCCCCCTGCCCCACAGCAAAAGACAGCCGAACTCATTGCGCCCAACGCAGGCGTGTGCCAGCGCCGCCGCCCACCCCGCGCATTACACGCGCCCTTCTCCCTCTTTCCCCTGACTGCAGAACCTTCCCCTGCCCCTCTCTGCCCCCACCGCAGCACGGCGGACGATGGAGGACGACTACTACTACGATGATGCGGGGTACGACGAGTACTACGACACCGGCGCCAACGAGGTGGCCGACGTCGACCCGCTCGAGGTGAAGTACATCGACGGCAAGAGTTACATGCAGAACAACGTGGGGGAGAGCCTGCGGTGTCTGCGAGAGGTGCTGGAGCTGGACACCGAGCAGGGACGATGGAGCTTCAAGGCCCTCAAAATGCTTGCCCGTGCCTCACGCCTGGCGAGACACTACGCTGACATGGCGGACTTCTACGCGCGGGTCGCCCACTTCTCGCACCCCGACGTCACCAGCGCCGCCGTCGCCAAGGCGATGCTGAAGTTCACGGAGGAGAGTCAGCAGGTGCCGGCGGAGTGGCGCGGGCGCACGCTGGAGGTGACGCTGGAGGTGGCCGCGGCGGCGCCAGAGGTGTACCGCGACGTCATTGTGCCCACCCTCCTGCGCCGCGCGACCCTGCGTATTGAGGAGACCGCCTACGAGGCGGCCCTCGCTGACCTGCAGGCGGCCCAGCGGCAGTGCGACCAGGCTGGCGCGGCGGCAGCCCAGCTGCACGCCACCGCCCGCTACAACATCTGCACGCTCCAGCTCGTCGCGTACCGCAAGCTGGGCCGCTTCGCGGAGCTGCGCCGCACCTACAACACCCTCGGCGCCGTCCACGCCGCACTGCCGTCGCTGCGCGTGAGCGGGAGCGCGATGGAGTCGGCCGGGCATCTATTTCTGCACGACGCGGACTGGGCCGCGGCGCACCGGGCCTTCTCCGTGGCGCTACGCAACTACACGGATAGCGGGGACCCGCAGCAGTACCACGTGGTCAAGTACGTGGTGCTGGCCACCATGATGGCCGGGCTGCCCGCCGACCTCTTCGCGCAGGAGGAGGCCCTAGCCATCCACGCCGCCGTCCGCCCTGTGCGGACGCTCTGGCAGGCCTTCGTCGCCTTGAACGTGAAGACGTTCCTGCAGGTCCTGCACGCCGCTGACCACACGGCGTGCTTCGCAGGCGACGCGGAGTTCGCGCCGTACATGCGGCCGCTCGAGTTCCTCGTGCGCACCAACCACCTCGTGGCGTACGTCAAGAGCTTCGCCGTCGTGTCCTTGGCTGAGCTGGCAGCGCGGCTCCAGATGGAGGGTCGGCCGTGCGCAGAGCTGTGCACGAGCGCCATTCTTCTCGGCCGCCTGAACGCCCGCATCGACGAGCCACGCGGGCTTCTGCTGATGCGCCGCGGCGCCGGCGCCGTGCCCAGCGGCGTGGCGGCGCTGCGAGAGCTGTCGGACATGACAAGCGAGCTGTGCTGTCCCAAGGCGTAGCCGCCGCCCCTCCTC
>JASAOO010002965.1:5090-15284 GCA_030849075.1 Zelonia costaricensis | reverse complement strand
GTGCGAACCCCCCGCCCCGCCCCCTTCCCTCGTTTCGCCTATTTGATCTTGCCACCACGCTCCCACCCTCCTCTTGCCTCTGCCGCTCCCCATTTCCACTGCCCTTCTTCGTCGTCGTTTCGTGCTTCTCCTTCCCTGGGCGACCCATCGCGCCTCGCTTCCTCACGTCTCGTCCGTCTGTGCCCGAGCATCTTCGCCACCTCGCGTTTCCGTCTTCTTCTTTCCTCCTGGTTGCGTGCTGAACCCTTCCCCGCCTGCTGTCTCTCACAGACTCCTCCGCCTCTTCTTCAGTCGGCCCGCTCTGCGCATTCTTTCGCGCTCCGCTACTTCCCCAGACATCACTCACCCTTTGTCGCCGTCACTTCCACTCTACGCAGCTGCCCACGTCGACGTCTTGTCACGGTGTGCGCCCGCGTGTGTGTGTGAAGGAACCTCTCAAAGGGGGATCGGTTTTCTTGTTGCCCCCTATCACCCGCTTGTTTGCCAGGGTGCCTCTCATTTTTGTTGTCTTCCTCCACCTTTTCCTTTGCACTGCGAAGCCTCCTGTGGCTTGCAACTCACGTTTCCTCTGCCCTGTCGCTCTCGTGTGAGCGTGTTTGTGACCTTCAGTGAGTCAGGGCTCGTTTAACCTCCGCCCGCTCAAGCGATAGACATACCAGCGTTTGGCGACTTGTTTTTTTGTTCTTCGCTTGCACCTCCGTCTTTGTTGACGAGTACTTGTTTTCTCTTCCCATCCTTGCCGGCCAGCAGCCTTTTTTTTTTTTGTGTGTGTGGTCTTGTGACTCTCAGCATTGCATAAAGCTGCGAAGACTGACAGAAGAAGATGGCGCAGCTCTTTGTAGGCCAGCTCCCCTTCAGCAAGTTCTTCCCGGATGACTTGCTGAACCTCTTCCAGCCCTACGGGCACGTCATCGCGCACCAGCTGCACATCCACCAGGGCAACGCCTTCGTCACGTACGCGACCACCGATGAGGCCGACCGTGCCATCCAGGGTCTGCACGGGCAGTGCGCGCTCGGCACGCGCAGCCAGCCCATTCAGGTGATGTACTCCAAGGGCACCCGTCTCATCTCCGCCTTTGGGCTCCACCACCGCTCCCTGTGCCTCGCCCGCAACAAGAACCGGCACCGCAGCAAAGAGAACAGCTGCGCGAGCGCCGCGGGCGGGTCGGCCACACCGGCCCCCCTGACAGGCGTGGACAGCGAGCCCTTCTTGAATGGGCCCTTCTCTGGCAACTCCGCCACCGCCCCCGGCAAGGCGCCGTCGCGCAGTATGGTCCTGTCGCCTCTGATGTGCAGTGTCCCAGGTGCTGCGGGCGCGATCGGGTCCGGCCTTACCTTCAGCATGCCCGCCCCAGGCCCGAGCGAGGAGCCAAACGCGAGCTTTGCCACGCTGCTGAGCAGCCTGGGCGAGCTCAGCGGCCGCAGCGAGCTGTCAGTCGAGGATGAAACCCGCCAGGCGAGTGGGCCGTTCGGCGCGATGCCCACCATGGCGGGCCTCCCTCTCTCGCTCGAGTCGCAAGCCCAGCAGCAACAGCAGCCGCAGCAGCAGCAGCAGCAGAAGCGCCTGTCGTACCCGCTCGGCGCCAACCCCTTCGGCTACAGCGGGACATCGGCGAGCTGGACCGCGGGACGCCACCCCTCATTGGCCACTGGGACGGTGGGTGCCTCGACCGCGCTGTCCTCGCTGATGAGCAGCAGCAGCGCCGCGAACTCGACGACAACGCCGTTGGCAGACATCGTCAGCCCAGGCGTCGGGGCCGCCGCGCCGGTGACGTATGTGATGATGCAGAGCCCCGGCTACCCCGTTCCGTGTGTGATGCCGCTGTACTACAGCCTCCCCCCCACAAACCCCACGCTCAGTCCAACGCAGCAGCAGCAGCTCCTGGTCTCCATGCTGTCCAACCCCAACGGCGGTTCCGCGTCTGGCCTGGCCTCGCTGCCGTCGGCCTTCTTCACCGTCGGCCCCCAGTGATAGCAAGATGTGGTGACTCGAGCGTTTCGCGCTTTGTGTAGACGTGGTACCACAACTGATTGTATTCTGTGTGTTTTCCCTTCCTGCATGTTCTGTTCTGCGTGGGGACGCACCTTCCCCCCTGCTGTTCTCTTCACGTCTGCCGATTTACACACACGCACATCCACACAGGCAGGCCTGCGCAAGAACGCGTTCCTGTTATTGTTGTCATTGCTCGACCCGCTGTCGGCTGCCCTCCTCTTCGGCTTCTCCTACCTTGTTCTCCTTGCATGTTGTCCATGACCTTCCTCTACATATCTCTCTCTGTCTTGCCCACTTTCCTTGTTTGTGTGTTGTGGTGCCGACATGTCTGGTTCCTGCTCTGGGTACGTTTAGTTCCGCGCGTAGTATCTTGTGTTTTTACTCCTTCCCGCGAACCGCGTGGCCTGAATGGTGTGTGTTTCCCCAGCATTCTCCGCCAATCTCGTGGGCGTTGCCTTTTTTTGCCTCTGAGTGTGTGTGTTTGTGTGTGTGTGTGTGTGGCTGTCCGTCTGTCTGTCCGTGCCTGTCTGTGTGTGTATTCTTGAGGCGACGATGGTCTGCTCTTTTGTGTTCCTGGTTTGGTGCGCTCACCGTGCATCTACTCCGGTGCTCCTTCTTACTTGTTCTCCAACCCCCATCTCGCCCACACAACCCTCAGCCTCCGCCAATGCGCGTGGCGCGGACAACAAGAGGCGCAGAGGTGGTAGCGAGAACAAGAAGAAAAAAGAAGAGCACCTTCAATAAACCTTAACACTGCAATGCCTCTGGTGTGCTCTGCACTGCTTTAGCCTCTCTCCTCCGCATTTAACACTCACCGCTGCCGCCTCTTTCTCTTTCTCTCTCTTTCTCCCCTCGATGGCAACTCTATACGCATGATGAGTCGGTAGGTCGTGACAACGGTTTTTTTTTTTTTTACATTTCCTGTGCCTGCTTGTGTACTCGACCGCCACCCTCCTCCCCCCACCCCCCCCGCCGCCGCCGCGCACCTTTGTCTGCAGTGAAGGCGAGGTGGGTATCCGCCTCTTCCTATCCCAGTGCACCTGCGGCCTCCTCCACACACCTCTCCACATTGCACTTCACGTTTTGAGGTCCTTTTTCTTTCTCCTCTTTACTGGCCTGCTCGGGGTAGCCGCTTGCGTGGTCTACTTCAGATCTTGATGCGATAAAAGAAAAGACAAACAAACGAGAGAAAAAATAGCCTGGAGTCGCGTGTGTCTTCGTGTGTGTGGTGCTTTTTTTTTTTCCGTCTTCTCAGCGGCGCGATTGGAGCTCCCTTACTCCCCCTCGCGAAAGTCGATGTGAGGCGTGCGGTCTACGTATGCTTAATGCGTACCTGCCCCTTCCTCCCCCTCCTCTCGAGGTGAGAAAGGGGGGAGGAGGGCCGTTGCGGGGCAGGTACGTGTGCGCAGGGAAGAAAGGGAAACCAAAAAAACAAACAACGAAACTGCACGAAGCCACTTCATGTGCCCTCACTGCGTCCCGCGGTGACAATTCGTTTCTTGTTTTGTTCCTCGCTGGCCCTACCCCGCCGGTGCACTTCCCTGCGTTTTGTGCGCTGTGTCCTTCCGGCAAGGCTCGAACTCTTTTTCTTTTTTTTTGCTTTGTTGTGTTGTTTCGTTGCTTTCTACCTGTATGGCATGCTCGACCCTCCTCCAGTTGACCGGAAGATGCATGTGTGACTGTGTGGCTGCGTGTATGTATGTGTGTGTGTTGTTCTAGCGTCTCGTCTGTATGAGCGGCCGCTCTCTTTCCTTCTCTCTTCATGTCCTTCGCTCTCCGCCGTCCCTTGGGCACCCTGTTGTGAATCATTCCTCTCTCCTCCCTCCCCCGCCCTCTCTCAACCACCACTCCACACATTCGTTTTCAAAGTGTTGTGATGTTCTCTTTTGCTCAGTGTGCCCCCTTCTTGAGGGGCCGGGCCTTTTTTTTTCGTTTGTTTTGACATTCCCCTCTTTCTACGTGTTGACGTCTTGATGCTTCTGCACTCTCTTCAGCAAGTGTGACGTGTAGTCTTTGGCGGGCCCGCGCCCCACAAAACAAAATTCAAAAAAAAAGGTGCGGAGGAACAGACGGCGTGTGCGCCGCTCCGTGGGAGTAAGGGAAGACGGTGAAAGGGCGCATACGGAGAACAGTGTGGGTCAGAGCCGGCAGGCAAAGGTGCCGTCACCTGGAGTTGGCTCTCTCCCCTCTCTCTTTCTCCGCAAAATCACCGAACCCGCTCATGAGGTCCTCTCCCCGTTTCTTTTCCTGCTTTTTTGAGGGCTTGCTTGATTTGTGTTTCGCCTGTCCCACCCTTCCTTCCACCTCCCTTTCTTTTTTTTTTTGACATCACCAACGTGGACCTCGTCCTCTCCTCTCCACCCCGCCCCCACCCCCCGCCGCTTCGCCCCTCCCCATCTTTCGTTTCTCTCTTGTTTTCCGTTTCCGACTAGCTTCGTGCTCTCTTCTCACCACCCGACCCTCAGCTTTACCTTTCCTCCTGTGTCTGTGGCACCCCACGTGCAGCAGGAGAGGCTGGCCCCTTCTCTTCTCAACTCGCTTTGCGTGTTGGTCTTCTTCTCAGTTCGACTACTGCCCCTTTGTGTGTTTTTCTCTCTTTCTCTCGGCGCTGCCGTTTGCTTTCCTAAGTCGCGCCTCACAAGCGCGCTCGCACCCAGCCGTTTCCTTTTTTCTCTCTTGTGTTTGTGCATTTTCTTCTTTTCCTTTTGCATCGCCCTTTCCCTTCGTCGACGAGCTAATGGGTTTTCTCTCTTGGGTGTTCTGCTCTGCTTTTCTTTTTCTCCAGGTGTTTTGTTGGACTCGGCGACGGCGCTCTCACGTCCGTGTGGGCACGCACGACAAGCGGCTTGGAAGAAGGAAAGGAAGGCGTAGCGGCACATGCACGCCAACCTCCTTTTTCTTTTTCCTCGTGTTTCGTCCGCGGCTCGTCCGCCGGCGAAAACTGGTGCGTTTTACACGCTTCCCGCTCTCTCCACTGCCTCTCCCCACCCCCGCTTCATCGCATAGCAGCTTGTAAACCTGAGCAGGCCTTATCCGTTTCCCACTGCGCCTCCCCACCGACGGCCCACTCGCCTCCTCCTCCATTTTTTTCTTGTGAGTGTGTGTGTGTGTGTTCTCGCCGGACGCCATCCGTGTTAGGCGCGTGTGCACGTGCCCCCGCATGCGTCACCCAAGAGCTCTGCCGCCCCCCCCCCCGCTCCCCCTCCCCGTGCTTCCCGCCTCCTCCCTCCAAGCGCTTGCATGTGTTTTTGTGCTGAGGCGTGATTGGGGGGGACACGGAAGAACCATCCGCCGCTTCCTCGCTCTCTCCTAACTTTTTAGACAAACGTTGTGCGTTCCCGTGAGCGTAGCGGCCACCTCAACACGGTCTCTGTGCATCTTTTCTTTTTCTTTCTGCGCCTCTCATGCAGAGCAGGAGCAGGAACAGAGAATGAAGAGTGCAGCGTAGAAAACAGTGTCGTGGTGAAACTGCACGGGGGGGGGGCGAAGACTATGAAGCTGGCGCTGTCCTCTCACGGGCCAACCTTGCCAGTTTTACGCACTCACTCCCCCGTCCGCCTTACCCCGCTGCCTGCGTGTCTGTGTTTGATCTAGCCATCTGCTCCTCTTGTGTGTG
The DNA here is from genome assembly GCA_030849075.1 of Zelonia costaricensis. Taxonomy (NCBI): domain Eukaryota; phylum Euglenozoa; class Kinetoplastea; order Trypanosomatida; family Trypanosomatidae; genus Zelonia; species Zelonia costaricensis. The sequence goes on along the minus strand of JASAOO010002965.1, from coordinate 9,675 downwards.
TGTGTCTTCTCCCTCCTCGTCCTTCTCGCTCACGGTTGGTGTTTGCTGCTGCTGTTTGCCCCTCCCTCCCCCACCTTCTCACTCCTGCATGACGGATGGGAGCTTCTACGTCGTGGGGACGCTCGATGAGGTCCCGGTGGCCCTTCATCTTCTTTTTTTCTCCCTCGCCACCTCCCGCTCGCGTCGCGCGTGCCGGTCAGCGGGAGACGTCGAGAAAAAAAAAAAACAGCCCCGTCCCACTCCCGTGACTCTCGCCGCCGCCCTTCCCCCCCCCCCCTTTCTCCAGCCCTTCCCGCACCAGTTACGTGTGCGTGAAGCAAACGCTTAAACTTCGGTGACACGTCACTGTGCTTGCCCATCAACACATTTTTCCTGTCCCGCCTCCCTCCCTCTTTTTTTCGTTCCACTTCGGCGTGTTCCCGCCGCCAGCGTGGGGCGCTTTGGGGGAGGCGGCCCGACTACGTTGCTGCGCGGTCTTCTTCGCCCCCGCCACACCGTCACCACAGCTACCACCTCCAATTTGCACCAGCTTCTCCAAACAGCGCCTTGATGTCGAGTGTGTGTGTGTGTGTGCAAGCGGGGGGTTGATGCGGAAGCTTTCGCCGCCAACTCGTGCGTTTCCCTGAAGTCACACGCTTGCTTCTCCAGCCTGCCCTTTTTCTGTCTTGTTTTTTTCTTCTTTGGGTCGTGCCTCCCGTCCCACCGTCTCTCACCGCGGTTTCTTTTCCCTCGCCTTTGTGTGTTGTTCTGCTTGTGTGTGTGCGTGTGTTCTCTTCCTCTTTTTTTTCCCTCTTCACGGCCTCCACTGGTCCGCTCTGCTGGGTCACGTGCAGTCCTCGCTTCGTCTCGCTTGTCACAAGTGTACTGGAGGATGCCGGTCCGCATCCTCGCTTGTCTTTGCCTGCGGTGCCACCTCGCCCGCCCTTTGCTCTTTCAGCTGCCCCACCTCCCTCTTCTTTGCTCCCGTCTGCCGTCTCTGCGCGGGGTCGGTGCCGTTCTGCACGCTGTTAATTCTCCCCTCCCCCACCCCACCTCACTACCGACACTCACTTCGTGGTCGCGGTGTTGCACTGGCGATGACTCCACGCACTCGTCAGCTCCTCTGCAATTCGACAGTGTCTCCTCTTTGCCGCCTCCCTCTCTTTCTGCGCCTCTGTGTGACGTTGCGTCTTCTCGTAAGGACGCACCTGCGGGTATGTGCGTCTCTGTGAGAGTCTATGTGTGGGTCTGTGTGGGTGTGTTGTGTCGGGTGTGCATTTGTGTGTGTGTGTGTGTGCGATTCAGCGTAAGTGTGTCTCTCTTTTCCCTTCTTGTTGTCAGCGTCGCATCCGTCGCGCCCGCCTTCTCTCCCTACGCGCTTCTCTCCTTTCCTCGACAAAAAAAAAGGTGTTGTAGGTGCGTGTCTGTGTGATGCCCCCAACTGACGTAACCTCTTTTCCCCCTTCACCACAAAGACGGGGAAGGTCTCGGCCGTGTGTACGCCACGCATTGCCTGCACGCTGCCGACATCGCAGTGAGGGCGGCGGCCGCTAAGCCGCACACGCGCAGCAGCCAGGCGAGCCCGGCCGTGACACACGTTTCGACATGAAAACTGACATAAGAGGGGTGACGCACTCCCCGGAAACGAACGCCCCCCACCCACACACCTAAAGGGAAAAGAATGCCCTCGGTTGGTGCCGTGGCAGCTGCAGTCAACAAGCGCCGGCGAGCAGTCAGTAAAGAGGCGACACGCGCCTACTGAGCGGCCGCAGCCGCAGCCCCTGCGTGATCGCAGAAGCGCACCGATGTGCCCGAAGGTCCGTGAGGAGGGGGGAGAAGGAGCAGGGGCTCGGAGTGCGTGCCAAGTCGTGACGACGTTGCAGCACCTCAGCGTGATCCTCCTCCCCGCCCCTTTCCCACCGCCATCTGGTTGCCACTCAACGCCATTCTCCCCTAACTCTCTGCGCGTGCCGATGGGTTCTCCTTGATGGAGCGGCCCCACCTGCGTTCGCCTCGTCTGCAACCCTCTCCTCTCCTCTCCTCTCCTCTGCGCCGCCGCCCCCTTCCCCTCTTCTTCTCTTTCCCTCGTGACTGGTACGCTGTTCGCGCGCACCAACGTGCGGGGTGGTTCACACCGTGGTTGAGCACGTCTACTGTGTGAACATCGCAAAAAAAAAAAAAAAAACACTCCCGATTACTCCACACTTGTGACCTCACCGCGCCGCAGACGAACCGGTTCTGCAGCCCTTTGCACGCGCATCCACGCCATCCCACACGCATCCGACACGACGACACGAAGACACAACACGTCAACTGTGTGGTTCTCCCGCTGCTTCGCTTTCCTCCGCTCGACCCTGCTTCACTCGCACCGCCTCGCAAACCGGTCGTGCAAGCAGCACGGCGGAAACACCTCAGAGGAAGTTCACCCGCTTGCCCGTGCGCCGGTGGGTTTGAGCTGACGCGTTTGCGTGTGTGTGTTTGTGTGTGTGTGTGTGTGTGTATGTGCCCGCCACGTTCGTAGGGTTGCGTTTGTTATTAGGTAAAAGTCCTCGTGTGTCAACCTGCGTGCCGGATTCGCTGACCGTCTCGTTGATTCTTCACGCTCCTCCTTTGCTGATTCGTGTAAGCCCCGGTCCAAAAAAAATTGCGTGTGCCTTTGTGTGTGTGTGTGTGTGTGCGTGTGCGTGTGCGTGGGTGGGTGGGTGTGTTCTTGTGCTCCGCAAGGCACTCTTATAATAGGTCACCAGGTGACAAGCGCAGCGGCTTCGTCAAGGCCTCCCTTTCCAGCTGCCTTTATTCCTTTCCTTCCCTGCCCCACCCCCATACCCTTTCCATCCCCATTTTATCTTCCGCCTAACTCCCCGCTTTGCTTCCTCCCCCTCCCCCCCCCCCCCCGGAAGACTCGCACCCTTATCTCTCCCTCCCCCACCTGCTCCTCCCACGTCAGCGTGTGTGTGTGTGTGTGTGTGTGTGGGCATTTCACCGCCTCCCCCTCCCCCCCGTCTCTTCTGCCGCTCCTCGCGTGTGCACCCCGCCTGACTCATCATCAACGTCTGTCGGTGCACTTCATTCTCTGTTTGTCTGCGACACCTTGACGTTCTGCTTCGTATCTCTCTGTCTCACTCGTACTTGTTGTTGTTTTTTCCTTTACCGTCACAAAGGAGTGCGTACTGCAGCGCGCGCCCGCGGTATCTTCGGCCCCCTTGTCTCACTCATTCATCGCAGCTTTCGCGTGCGTCCGCCTCTGTCTCTCTCCTTGTTTGCGTCTCTGCCACCTGCCTGGCACACAACATCAAAGTTGCTGTGGTGCGTTGTCGTGCACCACAGCTTTGCGCTCTCCGTCCCCGGAGGAAGCGCAACGGCACCCGCGTCGACGTTTGACCTTTGTGCATCGTAGAAGCAGTTGAACCTGAGTCGCGACCCCGCACTCCTCGAGCTGCAAGTAGCTTTGCAACAAGAGTTTAAGAGGGAGAAGAACGAAGAACGTGCACACCGTTCAAACCGGAGCCTTCCAGTCCGACCGTCCCTTTATCCCCGCTTTTGCCACCTTTATTCTCTTGCGACTTGGACGCATCATCTCGTCGAGACACACACACACGCACGCACCCCAACACACACGCCCGCACACCGCAGGGTGGTGTACACGTTGACGGCAGTGTGGGGAAGAGGCACCCGCTTCTGGCGGCATTTTTTCGTCTTCGTTTCTACTTGCTTTCTTGTCACACCGCTGAGCTGCGGTGACACCGCACAAAAGACACGCATAGCTTGTTTGCCAACTGACGCCGAGACGCAGCCCTTCCGGTCAGCTTTACCGAGCGCACCGCCGCACCACACGATTCGCGCAAGCTCCTGCCTCGCGCTTCTCCCTTCTACTCCTCACCTCTTTTTTTGTTTGCTTCGATTTGTCCTTCTTTTCCTCTGTTTGCGCATCTCGGCCACTGCCTCTGTACGCCTGACTGGGGTGCAGGACCTTGCCACCAAAGCAATCGCGACTCTCCCTCACCCCCTTTCCTCCTTCGTTTCTCTCTGTTTAGCCTGCGTGTCGCGTGCGCACTTTTTTTTTTCGTCTTGTTCCATTTTTTTTTTCTTGGAAGGCTGTCTTGTCATCGAGGCACGCATACACGTCTCCTCCTGCCTTCCTTGCTTTCTCCCCACCCCTCGAACTCCCGTCCCTTCAGCTCTCGCGTTGGCCCAGCGCTGTCGTATCCTCGAGCTGCCTTCATCTCGTGTCCGCGTGTGTGCATGCGTGTGCGTGCAGGCCACGAGACGTTTCAGCAGAAGGGCGGTGCTCACTCACACCGGCCTCCCCCCTCCCCTGACCCCCTCCCACCCATCTTGCCCTGTGTGTGCGCCCTGCCTCCACCTTCCCCCTCCTCCTCCCCCCCCCTCGCCACCTGCACCGCTCTTTTTTTCCTCCGACTTCTCGTTGAGGTTATCGCGCACCGTGCACGTGCTCCTGTCTAAAGACTCTCCCCCCTTCCCGGCCCTGCCCTCTCTTGCTTTGCTTTTTTTTTCTGTTTGAGTGTCGTGTGCGTGTCTCTCTTCTTCACTTTCCTTTTTTTGTGCGTCTTCTTGCGTGTCGCTCCTCCTGTGCTCCTCCACGCCC
>JASAOO010002964.1:0-15245 GCA_030849075.1 Zelonia costaricensis | reverse complement strand
AAGAACCTCACTCTGATGTACGCGTATGTACGTGTATGCATGTGTGTGTGTGCACGAACATGTTGTTGTAGCAGAGGTATAGGGAGGTGGAGGGTTAAGGGAAACTTGAGAGACGAAGAGGTTGGGCAGCCGAGTCGGCCCGCGCCTTGCGCAGCAGACCCGGTGTGCGCCTCCCATCCAATACGGGTGCTGCAGGAGAACCCCGTCTCTCCCCGCTGTTGGCGGGGCGGGGCGGAGGGGGGTGGGCCGGTCCCCACGCCCACAGCGCCACATGCTGGACAACGCGAGAGTGGAGGGGGTGGTGCAAGGAGTGTGACGACGACGGCGATGTGGCACGCTTCACGCCACTGCCACACGTTATCTGAACGTGTGCGTGTGTTTGTGTGCTTGTCTCCGTCTCGTGTAAGAGCTCCTCTGCGTGCTGCATCTGGCACTGGCGATCTGCTGCCTTTTGCTGTTTCTCCTTAATTTCGGTCCCTGTCGCCGCGACGGCGTCAGAGCTTGTTACGAAGTCCGCGAGAAGAAAGGGGGCGAAGGCGGAGGACACACNGGGGGTCGGCGGGCCCGCTATGGGAGACGTTCCGGCCCCCCCCCCCTCCCCCACAGCACCGCCACCACATGCCCCATTGCAGGGCTGCGACCACCACATCGACACACACTCACAGAGAGAGAGAGACAGGCGCAAACGCTCAGTTACGCTTGCGCACCCGCACGCAGTAGAGGACACTGCCACGCAAACACAAAGCACACACACACACACACACACACACACACACACACACACACACACACACACACACACACACACACACACACACACACACACATACTTCGAGAGATTCACAGCGGCGAGACGCACCTGATGTCAGACACGTCGACTGCCCTTCTTAGCTTGTTCCCTCTCTGCCGTGCCGAAGGGTTGTGCGCCCGCTTTTGCGTCGACGATGCGGAACGGGAGGGGGGAGGCGGGCTGCATGGCCACACGCAGACACACTCTCTCCCTCCGCTACAAGAGAAGAGCGACAGCAGCAAGATGACGCACAGCACGAAGAGCGGCAAAGAGGGGGGAGGGAGGCGCTAACCGCTCACCCATAGAAAGGGAGGGACGCACTTGGAACGGATGCCACTTCCGCGGGGTCAACACGCCGGATGCATCCGCGCTTTCCCACGCCTACAAACACGAGAGGCCACAATCAGGTTCGAAAGGGAGAGGGAGAGGGACGGGAGGGTGCTTAACATGAAGCAGAAGCATCATCGAAGTGACGGGCAACAGCAGTTGGTGTCGCAACCCTTTCCGGAAGAAGGAGAAGGCGAAGGGACGGGCAGGTGCCCACGGTAGGAGCGCGCGGCTCGGAAGGAGTGGCTGAGTGTGTGTGTGTGTATAGAAGTCTGTGCGTGCGTGATGGGGTGAGCTGGTGTGGTGTGAGGCGCGGGTGTCTGCAGGGCAAGCCCCAAACCGCACACGCGCGTTTGCGAGAAAGGGAAAGGTGTGGTGGGCGAGTGAGGACCCTCCACAAACACAAAGAGAAAAAAGGGTCGTTCGAGTACACACACGCACGCAGACACGCACAAGAACACAAACAGAGAAAGGCCAATACGCACACACACACACAGGCACACACACACACAAGAAAGAACGAAATAAAAGAGGCGAGGCGTTGAGCAAAAACGGGAAGGTATGTGTGTGTGTGTGTGACGGTGGGGGAGGGGGTCCAAGGTGTGATGCACGTGTGCGCATCAGGAGAGGCCGACACACGAGGGGAGGGGGGAGGGGGGGAGGGCACGGAGAGAAGGTCAGACGAGCAAGGGTGACAAGACAACGCGCACCTACGCTGTTCGCCGCGCCAAGACACACACAGACACACACACACACACACACACGTACGTCATGGGGGGACGAGGTCAGATGGACCGGCGCCCGATATTCGCAAAAGAGAAACACACACACACATAAAAACGGGAGAGGAAAGAAAACAAAGTAAGAAAGAAGGGTGGACGGTCAATGCTGGAGCTAATCGAGCCAAGGCGCTGCTGGGGTAGGGCTGCGTGAGGGGGAGGGGGGGGCACACGTCCGCCAAGTCCCGGCACCTCCCTCCCTCTTACCCACCCGTGCACGCTTGGCGTGTTTTAGAAACTGTACTCGGCGTTTTGTGAATGTATGGCGGCGGTGGACGGCAACCGCGCGGTGCTGCCGCTGCTACTGCCGCTGATGTTGCTGTTGCTGCGTGCCCCCCCGCGCGCCGGCGTCGAGGTCGGCGCGTGGCGGAAACAAACAGGCGGGGAGGGGGTGGTGGTGGCGGTGGCGGCGGCACGCCGGCGGGACGCGCGGCGCATGCGGCGGAGCCGATCGCACCATCAAGACATAAAGAAGAGGACGATGAAGGCAAGGGAAAAAGTGAACGGACACGACACACACCACACGAGGGGGTGTGGGGGTGGGGGGTGGAGGTGGGGGTGAGGAACACAGGCAAGACGACGGTGTTCGCGCACACTCACACTCGAAGCGAACGCAAAGACGAAGGAAAACAGAGAAGAGAAGAACAAGGAAGGTGAAGAGGAGGCGACGCAAACCATGACAGACAGAGCTGATGCACGAGGGCGCACAGCTGAGTGCGTGTTTAGGTGTTGGGGGGAGTGTGGGAATGTGTGAGTGGGATGGCTGACTTCGCCGGAAGCGAAGGTGAAAGACACAGACAGAGAGTGAGAGATAAAGCAAAACAAAAACGGGATAGCGCGATGTGCCGCCACCATGACGTACACGAGGCAAACTGGTCAGGATAGCGGCCCTTCCCCAAGGAAGGGAGAGATGGAGTTGCACACTCCACCGCCACAACACGACCGCTACACCGACGAGGGGGGAGGGAGGGGGAGGGGAGCGGCACAGCACAAGCCGCACCCCCCGCGAAGGAGGACATGCATGGACACCACCACCACCACCAACACCAACACACACACACACACACATACAACGTGAAAACGTTAAAGCTACAGAGAGGCGGAGGAGGTGCCAGGCAGATACGCTGCCGCCGTATCTGCCTGGCTCGTCGGCTCAACGCCTTCCGCGTTCACCCAAACGCACCCGCAGCGCAGCACAACCCCCACAAGCGCACTGCAACCCAACGGGTCGGGGGGTGCACTACCGGGGCTTGAGGATCGAGCGAGCGGCGTGTGAGCCTACATGACAAAGATAAAAATGGAAGGAAGGGGAGGGGAGATTGAGTGTTCAGCACACCGCAGAGGTGCACACGACCGCCAGACTGCCTCCCCCGAAAACCTGTTGCTGCGTTCTTGCCCGGCCGCGGAAGTGAGTCACTCGTCCGCCGTGCACGTGACGTGGCCGTCTCGCATGTGCGTTGGCGTTTTGTGTGAGTTTCTGTGTGTGTGTGTGTGTGTATGCCGAGTATCAGCGTAGCCGCGGATCGGCTCATGATGCTGTTCGGCTTCACTTCTTCGCACTCTTCGCGGCCTCGTTGTACACCTCCGTCATGTACCGGAAGAAGTCAAACTCGTTGCTGTCGATGCCCGTCTGGTACACGTAGCGCGAGGCGAGCCACATCGCGCAGATGGCGTGCTGGTAGTTCTCCGGCACGCGCTGCAGCATCACGTCGGTCGTCACCACTTCCTTCAGCGTCTTGGGCGCGTACTGCTCCATCACGTAGCGGACGAGGTCCTTGTTCTGGAAAATGTCGCTGCTCAGCATGTTCGCACGGATCTGCACGTTCTTGCTGCTGAGCGCGTCGGCGAGCAGTGTCTTGGACTGCTGCGGGTTCTTCTCCCACTCGCGCCAGATCGCGTTGAACTCGAGCTTCGCGTTCTCCTCGATGCGGTCCAGGATCTCCTGCACGTACTTCTTGTAGAAGGCCGGCGCATCGGTGGCGCTCTTGGCCGACATGTACTTGGCGTGCTCCTCGTCGGAGAGGCACAGCCCGGCGAAGACCTCCAGCGACGACGATGTCACGCCGCCCTTGTTCGCCGAGGCGTCCTTGATGAGGGTCACGCCACACTTCTCCAGCGCGAGGCGGGCGTCCTGCGAGATGAACAGGTTCGCGCCCTCCACGATGATCTTGAACTTCAGCTGATCCGGCGTGAGGTTCGCGAACTTGCCGTCCATCATCGCCTCGCCCTCGGCGTCCGGCACCTTCAGGAAGCGACCAACGTTCTCCAGCGTCACGCTGCGCGGGCGGCCGCCGCACGGCACGAACACGTCGGCGTCCGAGTACGGCAGGAAGTGGAACTCATCGCGCAGCCGCGCGCCGTCCTCGATCAGCGTGCCGTCGGGCAGCGTGACGTTCTGGTCCTCGGTGAGCACGAGGAAGCCCTTGGACGACAGCTTCGAGCGGTCGAAGTCGCGCAGGGGCAGGCGGTTGTGCGCGAGCCGCGCCAGCTCCTCGCGGTTGAGGCCGTTCGGGTCGTGCAGCGAGGCGGAGATGTCGACCATGCCGATCATCTTCTCCTTGCTGCGCAGCAGCTCGTTCGAGCCGAGGTCGCCGTCCGGGCCGCCTGTCTGGAACTTGCGCATCTCCTCCTCCTTGAGGCCGAGCTTCTCGTAGATGGACGTCACGTAGGCCCGCACGCTGTGCGTCGTCATGCCGTAGACGTCGTGCGGGATACCGCCCAGCTCAGGGTCCTTGCCGGTCGTGAACGACTTCCACGCGCTGTAGCCGCGGCCCTTGCTGTACACCGCGCCGGCGGCGGGGAAGGTGCCGGCGGTGTTCTCGTCCGGGCCGAGGAAGATGATCTCCTCCGACTTGAGCTGGTTCACGACGCCCTTCTCGCCCGGGATGATGAGGTCGAGCAGCGCGTCGACGTACTGCAGGAAGATGTGCTGGCAGCGCACCTCGTCGAACTTGTTGAGGTAGCGGCTGGAGACAAGGATCGTGCCCTTACTCCCGCCCTCCGGGATGTCCTTGTTCTTGAGCAGCTGCGTGTGGGCGAGGTTGTAGTTCTCCTGGAACACGGACCGCTTGTTCTTGCGGTAGTTGCGCTCCTTGGAGATGATCATGCGCACCCCACCGCGGGCGATGTCGGTGAAGCGAATGTGGAACCCGCGCCACTGCCCGCCGGCGAAGAGAAAGACGCCGTGCGGCTCGCGCGGGAACTCGAGCTCCTTCAGGAACTGCGGGTTGAGGCGGAAGGCCAGCGCCGCCTTCTCCGTCTTGAAGAAGTTGTGCTTCACGATCACCTCGTTGAACTTCAGGAAACTCATCCACAGCGCGCGGTCGTACTCGGGCCGGTCGTCGTCGCGCAGGCGGTGCGTGATCTGCTCCGCAATGGCAGCGCGGCGCTCGGCCGTGGTGCCAAGACGGAAGTCCGCGTAGATGAGCTTCACGAACTCCGGGTAGAGGGCGATGACGGAGCCGGTGTAGCGCTCGGACATCACCTCCTGCGTCAGCGACGTGCGCAGGTTGTTCAGCCGGTTCACGCCGTTCGCCTCCTTGGCCAGGATCGTCTTGAGGTGGCGGTAGTCGTCCGTCGTCGGGCTCGGCGTGAAGTACATCGCGAAGATGACGGCCGCGTCGATGAAGACCGTCTCCTCGCACGACAGCGCGCCGGCCTCGTGCAGGCGGGTCATGGCGTTGAAGGGGCGGTTCGGCAGCAGGCCGACCAGCGAGGCCCGCTCCTCGATCTGCGGCACGGAGGCACCGCGCACGTCGAACTGGTACACCTGCACGCCGTTGGAGAAGGTGTACGAGAGGCTCTGCATCACCTCGGCGCCAGGGATCTCCTGGAAGATGGCGAGCAGCGACGCGATGTAGTTGGTCCGCTCCACCGTGGTCGACATCGTGAAGGCCACGCGGCCCTCACCGAGCTCCTCGATGTGGAAGACGGGAAAGACGGAGGTGAGCTGCCGGCGCAGCAGGCCGCGAATCACGTCCGCCTGCTTCTCGGTCATCTGCTCCGCGGCCGTCAGGGTGGGCATGGCCGGGCTCTTGGGGTTGACGTGCACCTCCCCGACGCGGCTCTGCGTGAAGGGCTCGATGGAGGCGGCATAGATGGCGATCTTGCGGTCCTCACTGACGTAGTGGTGGGTGTTGTTCCCAAGCGTCGGGTCCTCGTTGCGGGAGACGAACTGAGCCATCTTGCGCACCATCTGCAGCTTGGTACTGGGCTCGTTGTGGCAAATGTAGAAGGCGCTCTTCGGCGTCTCGTGCACGTACTTGAAGGAGTCCCCCATGCGGAACCGCGCCTCGGCCGTCAGCAGGCCCTGCACGTGGTCCGCCATGTCCTCCTGCTTGAAGTTGCGCGCGTAGCTCGTCCGCTCCAGCCCGGAAAGGAAGCTGTCCGCGAGGGACTCCACAAGCTTGACGTCGAAGACGGCCTTGCCGGTCACCGCCTTCACAATAGCGGCACGGTCCACTGGCGCGGGCGTCGTCGCGATGGTGCCGGCGGTGGAGGCGAAGCGGCGCGGCGGGGCGGCGAGGGCGCGGCAGACGCCGCCGACGGCCTGCGAGGCAGCACGGCGAATCATGGTTGCTTGGGCGGATATGCTGTCTGCGTCTTGAAGGGTGTGTGGAGAGTCTCTGTGGAAGAAGTGTTTGAGTTGCCGGAACTTTCAGTTTGTTCTCAGCAACGCAATCGATGAAGGGTGGAGACACCGCGGCGACGACGACGAGTGAGGAGGGGGACAAAGAAGCACGCACTGCAGGCTTGGATAGAGGCACACCCACACACGCACAGAGAGAAAAAGAAGAAGCACACAAAGAAGGAGAGTAAAAAAAAAAAAACAAGGACAAGGGGAGAAACAAGGAAGCGCTGGCGTACCGCACACTGGGTGGAAGCGACGAGGCTGGCGTGGTGGTGTGGGTGGGTGTAGGGTGGAGGGCACAAGGCAGAGAGGGGGGGGGGGAGGAGGAGAGGAGGGCAAGAGAAAATGGGAGGAGGAGTGACGTTTGAAACTGGCGAGGGCGTGAGATGAACTCCACAGCGAAGTACTCGAGACGAAGGCACAAGAAGGGTGGGGGAGGGCTGTGGCTATGTGAGGAGGGGTCGGAAAGAAGAGGGGAGGGGGGGGGGCACTGAGAACGGGAGGGAGGACGAAAGGAGGAACGCGTAGCTGCTGTGTGTGTGTCGGTGTGTGTATGTGGGAGTCGGTGCCCAGGAGGAGGGAGGGACGAGGGAGGTACCGTGGGGACGGAGTGGTCGAGAACATGAAGGTGGATGCCGCATACAGCAGATCAAGAGACCGCGCGCACACATAAACACACACACACCCACACACATGTGCGGCAGCTTCATCGTGCACGGAGCACACAGGGGAGGGGAGCGGAGCGGAAAGGGCTGCTCGTTGGATGCGAGGGGACTGCCGGTAAGAACGCACCATCACAGCATCGCCTGCGCGAAGTTCTCCCGCCTCTGACCTCCCCCTCCCTTTGCAGTCCCCAGGCACACACGCACAGATACCTGCACTGGCCCCAGCGCTGGCACGGAGCCGGTGCGGTCACTGCGTGATGTTCGTCTAGACTCTCCTTCTTTTCGAAGATTGATGTTGGACTGGTGAGGCTGATAGTGGTGATGATGACAAGGCGGGCGTAGGCGCCGGGCCGGCAGGACGCGTTCCAGTTCAATCCTGGCCGCAGGCGCATCAGCGCTCCGGGTGCTCCCCCGCTCACGACGAGATCGAGAGAAGACCACTCCCCGCGCACCAAACGCTCGCAACGCCCGCACAGGAAACACGATCCGTGTACCGCACGGACTCGCACACCAACACACGCAGCCGATCTGCAGCGCCCACGCTTACGACTGGCGGTTCATGACCATGGACAGCGCCTTCTCCAGCGCGTCGCGGGCCGGTGAGGTGTGCAGCTTGTGCAGGGACGCGATCCCAAGCCGGCAGTGCTCATCGGCGCGGTGCATCGCCTCCGCCACGGCGCCGTCCTTCTCCATCGCCTCCAGGCAGTACTCCGCATCCCCGGGCTGCGCGAAGCGGCGGCGCACCATCTCGGCCACCTTCGCGTTGCGCTGCGCCACGAGCAGCACCGGCATCGTCGCGATTCCCTCCTTCATGTCCGCCAGCTTCGGCTTACCCAGCGTCTTCTCGTCGCCCGTGATGTCCAGGCAGTCGTCCACAATCTGGAAGGCGATGCCTAGGTGCTTGCCAAAGTCAAACGCCGTCTGCTCCAGCGCCTCGTTGCCTGGGTTGGCCAGCACCGCGGTCGAGGCGAGCGAGTTCGAGATGAGGGAGGCGGTCTTGCAGAAACTCTTCTGCTCGTACCGCGGGATGTCGAAGCAGCCATCCATCTGAATTAGCTCCCCCGACGTCAGCTCCTCCAGCGCGGTGGTCATGAGGATCACGATGCGGGGAACCTGCAGCGTCGCGATGTAGAAGGAGGCGCGGGCCAGGAGGTAGTCACCGGCGAGGACGGCGCGCTTCGCGTCGTAGACCTTGTGCAGGGCCAGGCGGCCGCGGCGCGTGTCGCTGTTATCGATGACGTCGTCGTGCACCAGCGACGCCGTGTGGATCAGCTCCGTCACCTCGGCCAGGCGCAGAAACGGGAGAATAGTGCCCGGCGTCACCTCATCGAGCGACCCCAGCGGCTCCTCCAGCAGCCGCGCGCTGACGTCGAGGGGCAGCATCGCGTGGGCCATCAGCGCCACCAGCGCCGGCCGCATCAGCTTCCCTCCGGCCGCCAGCGCGTACTTGCCGGCATGGTCGAGCACCTCGTTGTTGGTATTCGCCACGAGGCACTGGACGTGCTCCTTCACGGCGGTGACCTCGCGGTTGACAAGGGCGAAGGGGCGGCCCTCCGCCGTCAGCACCTTGTTGCCCTGCGTCTGCGCCGCCGCGCAGCGCCGTGCAAAAGAGCGGTGCAGCATTGCTCGGCGTGCAGTGCCACAGGCCAAGATAGTCGGTTAGATAGATAGAGAGATGACGACACAACGAAACCCACACACACACACACACACAGACGCACTACGATCCAGTGAGCTGGGGTACCTAAACTACGAAAAAGGAGGAGGCGCTGACTAAGGGAGGCCGATGACGGAGCGTTCACAGGTGGCCACAGCACGGGCTACGACGAGAGAGGAAGCGCGACGGAGCCGCACCAGAGAGAGAGAGAGCTAGACACACAAGAGGCTGACACGTGCTCAGCCGCGAATTTTCCGTTTGACGCTTTCTCTTGTTTTTTTATGTTTTGTTTTTTTGCTAGCTGATCTGCTGAGGTGGTGTTGTGTGTTGTGTTAGGTGTTTGTGTGAAGAGGTGGCCGTCAGTGCGGGGGTTGGGGGAGGAGGTCGATTGGCCGACTTGCGGGGGATACAAGAGGAGAACCGGAGGAACGTGTGTGGGGATGGGAGGGGGGAGGGAGGGGCAACAACTGATTGAGTCCACGAGGCACAAGAAGCGGGCACGACGGCCACGGTGTCGGTGAGGATGGCGCCAGTGAAGCGACTGGATTGATGCACCAGGCGGGGCGAGGGAACGCGGAGGCGATGTGCTACTGGTGCAGTGATGAAGTGCAACACATGGAAGGGAACCGAGAGAGGAGAGAGTGAGTGAGTGATGGCTGGAACTGCACAGCGGAAGGATTGGAAAGTAGGGAAGAGGGGTGGCCAGCGGACCACCGCCCTGATACACCGTGGCGCGCAACACCCACACGAACCCCACACACATCTTCACACCCTCGATCACTTCACATATATGTACTTGTGCGTGTTTCGTTTACAATCGGTTTCGCAAACAGCAGCGTATCCGCGGGCCGACATACAACATCATACACACACACAAACACGTGCGACAACCGCACGCGCACACGACGGCGCGTAGGGCCGCTGCGGTTGGTCGGCGCTCTGGGGGTGGTGGGGGGGGGGCGGGGCGTCATCATGATCGCGGGTGGCGGAGTGGGGCAGTCCAAATTACCCCAACCACCCACGCCGAAGCAACCCAGCCCACCGCCCCCGTTTTCCCACCCACCACCACGACCACCACACTCATCAGCTTCCCCTTACAGCCGCTGCTTCTTCTTCACGAACTGGCCGAGCTGGAAGCCACCCGCGCCGTCTTCATCGTCGTCGTCGTCGCTCGCGTGGTCGTCGTCCCGCATGCGAATGCCGTCGTGGTGGGCCGACTGCGCCTGCGCCTCGACGTCTGCCAGCGCCTGCATCTCCCGCTGGATGCCCTCGTTGCTGATCACCGCACTCGCGAAGACGCCACCCCGCACGGCCGGCTTGCGGGCCCCGCCAACGGTCCCGTCCCCGTCCTCGTCCTCGCCCACGCGCGGCTCCTCCTTCACGAGGAAAGAGGGCACCGCCGTCGGGTCGGCGTTGGCACCAGCGGCGGCACTGCCGCGACCACCACCCGCACCACCACCCCTACTTGAACCTGTCCCAGCGTACACAGACGCCTCCTCCACGGATCGCAGCAGCTGCTCGTCCGCCTCGAGGTCCTCGACGGCGATGTTCAGCCGGGCGGCGGCCCGCTCCCGCAGGCGCTGCTGCACCTTCGCCAGCTTCTCCTGCTCCCGGAGCTCCCGCTCGAGGCGCAGCCGCTCCATCCGCTGCTCCCGCGTCTCTCGGCGCTGGGCGTTGGCCGCGAGCTCTGCGGCCTTGCGCTCCAGCAGCTGCCGCGCCTTCTCCGCCTCCGCGGCCTCCAGCGCGGCTTGGCGTCGCTCCTCCTCCTCCGCCCTCGCCCGCTCCTTCTCCGCAAGCTCCGCCGCGACCTCTGCGGAGGCCTGCTGCATAGCCACGGCGAGGTCCATGACGGCATCGCCCATACCGCCATTGGGATCAGTTCGGTCGTCCTGCTGCTGGGCCAGCCGCTGCTCCACCGGCACGATCAGCTTCTTGCGGTTCTGCCAGCTGCTCACACAGAAGGGGACGACAACTTTGCGGCTGCTGCTGCTCGCGCCCGCCGTCGCACCAGCACCGGACCCGCTGCCCTCCGCGGAGACGGCGGCAAGCATTACCGACGACGCGCTCGTCGCCACGTCGCCAGAGGCCGCGGATGCCGGCCCACTCTTGCCGCCGCCGCCGCCGCCGCCTGAGCGGAGAAGAAGCGCATCGGTGAAGGCAGACTTTTTCTCACGGGTGGGGGACCGCACGATGGGGCCTGGGTCGCCCGCCGCCCCAGCTCCGGCCCCTGCGCCGTCGCCGCCGATCGTGAGGGCCGTGGACAGCGCCGGCGGCTTGCTCGACGCCGCGCGGCGGCGACTTTGAACGGTGAGGCTGTGGCTGTCGAACACCTCAGCCGTCTGCCGCGCCGCCGCGAGCGTCTCTTGGAGTTTCTGCGCCGTCCGCGCCGTCGTCTCCTCCGCCGCCTCCCCGCCCCTGGCGCGACCTGCCGAGGCTGACGCCACGGTCGGTGCGACGCTGCCGGATGTGGCAGTGGTGAGCGCCCGGCTGCTGCCGCTGCCTGCGGTCGCCCCCGACGGCGGCACCACCGCCAGTGCCTGGGACATGCTGGCTGACGCTGCGGGCCAGGTCGTGGAGGCGGTGACAGACGCCGCGGCAGTTGTGGCCTGTGCCGTGTGCGTGGACAACGCAGCGATGGGCGACGCGTACACTGGGACGTGCGCTGTGCTGGAGGTGCCTGTAGCTGCGGCTGCGGTGGCAGCAGCGGCGGTGGTGGCAGCAGCGGCGGCGGCGGCGAGCACGGTGCCGGGCGGGCGCTGCCTCCCCATGCCGTGCGGGTATTGGATAAACGGACAGTCGGCGAATGCGCCGCCGTCGTAGAACTGCAGGCTCATGGTGAGGCTGCAGCAGGGATAAGGTGCTCCAACGCGGTGGCTGAACCTTTAGTCTGGTGCTGCAGAAAGTAAGCTGTGCTGGGACACCCGTGTTCGGGAGTGGGACACTGGAAGGGTGGGTTGGGGTGGGTGGGGGAGTTGGGGGAGGAAGTGGCGTCATGGAGTTTTGGTTGGTGCACATCGAGACGGGCGAGTTGCTGCGGCGTCAAACCTGTCCGTCAATGCCGCCGCCGCCGCCGCACTGCGCGAGGCGGGCACGCACGGCCCTGGCATGTGCGGCGTAGACCGTGCACACCCCTTTACTCGTCTCCTTCAACCACCCCCCGCTGCTCCTGCACTGTCGGATGCCAGAGGCGGTTGTGCGCGTCACTTTTGGCTTTGTTTCCCTGAACTGTTGCGTACAATCAGCACCTTCGTGCTTAGCTCACGGGACCAGAGGGCGCCTTAGGCACACACATACACACACGTAAACGTAAACACACCATGGAGTCGACGAGAACAAAGTAAGGACGACTGGGACCACACACCCCGGGGCACGACCTGCAGGGCGCGACCTTTGTGCGAGTGTGCCACGACGGTTTCCAGTCGTGTTGATGGTGGTGGCCGCGTCCGCAGTCCCTCTCTCAGTGTGTGTGTGTGTGTGTGTGTGTGTATGCGTGTGTGTGCGCGTCTGTGCTTGTCTTCATCAAGCTTAAACAACGAGTCAGGGATGGAGAGCAACTTGGCACCACGTGGCGGCTCTCGAATAACGACGAAGGAAGGCACAGAAGACAGTAAGAGAGAAGAAAGAAGAACCACGGCGAAGACGCCGACGAGGTCGGCGCGTCCGCGTTCGCGCCATGTTGGCATCTCTCGCGGATGTCATGGTGCGCTCAACACCCGCTCGAAACGCAGGAGGGCACGCACGTGAAGGTTGCCGCATGCACCACGACGTGAGGGAGCCATGGAGGGCAAGACAGGAGGAAGTAGGCTCAACTCAATGCCCCAAGATTGAGTAGCTCGTGGAGGTGCTGATCGACGGCGCGCTCGCAGAAGCGCTCAAACCACAAACTACAGCTTGCTGAAGTAGCCCTCCACCGACGCCTTCGGGTCGGGCTTCATCGTGGCCTCGCCCTCCTTCCAGTTGGCCGGGCACACCTCGCCGTGCTTCTCCACGTACTGGAAGGCCTTCAGCAGGCGCAGCACCTCCTCCACGTTGCGGCCCACCGGCATGTCGTTGATGGTGATCTGGCGCAGGTTGCCCTTCGGGTCGATGATGAACACGCCGCGGTACGCGACGCCCTGCGACTCCTCCAGCACGCCGTACGCGCGGGCAATCGACTTCGTCTTGTCCGCGAGTATCGGGATCGCCGTCTCGCCCAGGCCGCCCTTCTTGTGGTCCTGCAACGTCCACTGCAGGTGCGAGTACTCGCTATCGATGGAGCACGCGATCACCTCGCAGTCCCGCTCGTTGAAGCGCTTCACGTTGTCGGAGAACTGCCTGATCTCCGTCGGGCACACAAACGTGAAGTCGAGCGGGTAGAAGAAGAGCACGACCCACTTGCCCTTGTACGACGCGAGGCTGATCTTCTTGAAGGTGCCGTTTGGCATCAGCGCCGTCTGCTCGAAGGCGGGCGCCGGCTGGTTGATCCTGGCGGAGCCGGAGGACATATTTGCGTGACGAGGTGGCGGTAGGAGTGAAAGGAGAGAAGTGTGAGAGCGAAGGTCACGGAGAGGGGTGAGGGGGAGTGGAGCTATAATGGACGAGAAGTGATGTACAACAATTGAAGCAACAGGGATTGCGGGAAGTGGTGGTGGCGGTGGGGAGGGGGAAGGGCCGTTAGAAGCAGGTGTTCGTGCGCCGTGGCGCAATGTCGCGAGCGATGTGGCAGCAGACGTGGCGGGACGATGGAGAAGCAACAGCAGGAGAAGGGGGGGGGGGAGGACGAGTGTGAAGGATGAAGGGGCTTGTGGGAGCGCGACTGCCTGCACGCAGCGCTCGTCGCGGAAGAAGCGGAATCGCGGCAGCGCCTCCCTTCGTTGCCCGTTTCGAGCCTCCTCATCAACACCTCAGCACCTTCTCGATATGAAGGGTTGTTCAGCTGCCAAGATAGAGGCGAGGAGGGGGGGGGGTTAGGATCAAGGCAAAGGGCTCCTACCAGGACTTGGCTTTGATGCACTGATGGGTCTGCGCGCGTTTCTGCGTCTGTGCATGCGCGAGACTCTTACACGTTGCAGCAGCGTGTGAGTCTTTGTGAGACTGCACGCGGCGTTCGATCTCCTCGCCACCACCCCCTCCCCCCCACCACACACGCACACTCACGACGACAGGTGCCCGCAGTGAGGAAAGAGGATCAAGGGAGGGAAGAGGAACATCGACCTTGCTAGCCGTATGCGCAGGGCCATGTTTGTAGCCTTTGGGTGTGTCTGTGTGCCGAGCCGCGCTGGACGGCTTCTGTCAGCGATATCAGCACACGCAACGAACACGACAACGTCCCCCTGCGCACAGAAACGAGGCAGACAGCGCGCATTCACCACCAACGCCGAGTGGTGCAGAGAGCGAAAGACATGTCCAAGACGGTGAACCCCACAAGAGCGCGCGCGTGAACCAGCAATACCCACACACGCGCGCACACGTCAGCAATGCCATGTCACGTCCTCGGACCCTCGCCCGGCACGCTTGTGAACTGACGGTGGTGAACCTGCGGCACATGCGTCGGCGCTTGGCGCTCTAGCTCCAGTGAACGCAGGTGGGGCATCTCGCTGGTTGTGACGTAGGTGAGGGAGGACGGCAGTGGCGGCGGGGCGGGAACGGGCGGGTCGGCTATCCGCCGTGCCGCGAAGGTGTCGGTGGAGCGGAACACGAATTCCACGAGCCCCAGGACGCTGAGAATGAAGAGACCGTGGAAGCGCAGCGAGGCGAAGCGGGCCCCGCGGGCCCCACGGATCTTTCGGTGGTCACGCCGCCTCCACCATGCCTCAAGCTTGAAATACGTCATGCGGTGCCGCAACGCTACTGGACAGTAGTGAACGGACGCGGCACGAAGGGAGTCACGCCGCGCTGCCGCGGTGCAATCGAATGCGTGTGCCGTCACGGCGCCGAGCACGTTCTAGCAGTCCACCAGGGACGGCTTCCCTGATCGCTGGCGCGAGGGGGAGGAAGGGCTAGAGGCGGGGTCCTGCAGTAGCTACACGATCGTGCACATGTCACACAAAGAGCAACGACGACCTCCACCCACACATCATGCGGGAGAGAAGGGGGGTGGTGAGGAGAGGACAGGTGGTTAAAGCAGATGTGCCCTGTGAAGCAGGGCTCAGGCGGCGCCCGCGCACACACAGCGCTGGCGCGGAGTACAGAGCCGCACTACCCGCGACTGTACCTCGTGCGGGCGGTGAGCCGTCTACACACCAAGCTCAGAGAACACCGCACTGGTCACCTAAGTTGTGTGGACAGAGTCATGGACACCGCTGCCGACGCGGCAGGGCACCAGCCCGAGCGCTGCCCCCCCTCCACCCTTAGGGGAGGCGGGAGGAGGCCGCTGCGCACCCCCGGCGGCTGCGTGCGCCGCGCTGTTGTGTCAGTG
>JASAOO010002963.1:0-15244 GCA_030849075.1 Zelonia costaricensis | reverse complement strand
GGCCAGGTGACGTTCGACGAGTTTGCTGCGTGGGCCACCGCGAACAAGCTTGATGCCGATGGTGATCCGGACAACACCCAGTAAGGACACGCTCTCGCTGTCCCGTGGACAGCGTGCTGGCTTCCGTTTCTTTTTTTTTTTCGTTTGTTCTCGTTCTGGTTTATGGTCCTTGTGTGCGTCTCTTCCGTCTTGACGAGAAGCGCTCTAAGGGGTTTTATCCTTTTCTTTTGCTTTGTGTTTTGGCTTTCATGTATCTAGCAAGAAAAAAAAAGCAGAGAAGACAAACGCGCTTTCCCCGCTCACCTACTAGTGCCCGTTTCTCGAGCGAGGTTTTGCAGACGGCGGTAGCGCCAGTTTGATCTTCATCAGAGACTTTCCTTCTCCCTTCCCCCACGCTCTCATGTATTTTCGGTTCTTTCGCTTTCAGGGAAAAAACGCTCATTGGAAGCAGCGGCTGCGTGCGTGTGTGTGTGTACGTATGCTGTTGCGGTCTTTCCAGCTTTTATGAGCAGGCAAATAGGATGACTCCGTGCAGGCAAAAAGGCTATATTTCGGGTATAAGTATAGAAATTTCCGGTGCTCCTCCGAAGAAAAACGAAGTAGCATGCCTCGGGTAGGGCAATAGTTGTGAGGCGGCGACTTCGAGGGCACCAAATGCGTCGATTTCAGCTGCACAGCTGTGGCGGAAGGTGCAGGGCTGCCGCCGGCCACGTTGCTGTGTCCAAACGGCAGAAAGGTAGGCAGAGCGGAGTTCAGGGTTGGACGGCCGACTTCGCCACGGCGAGCATGCGCTCACGGAGTGCGAGTGGGGGGACGCTCGCTTGCGCACCCCCCAGCTTCCACATCCCACACCCGCTCTCCGAGCTTTTCCGCTACCTCAACTCACCGTCCGACACTTCACTCCCAATACTGCAAATGCGAAAGATCTCTAGTTTTTCACCTACGCGACACAGCAACCTCACAACGTCAGTGAAGTAACCACCAAACTCTCCTTTCTCTCCACACTTGTCTAACCACAACCATGGGGGTTTTCGACAACTGCAGCTGCTCCAAGTCCGGCAGCACCAAGGGAGCCAAGAAGCGCTCGAAGGACGGCAAGACAGCTGCCGAGCGCAAGGTGGCGTGGGAGAAGATTCGCCAGGAGCTACCGCGCCGTAAGACACCGGAGGACAAGCAGCGCCGAATCGAGTTGTTCAAGAGGTTTGACAAGGACGGCAGCGGCTCTCTCACGCTTGACGAGACGTACAAGGGCTGCGTCGAAATCCTTCACCTGGACGAATTCACGACGCGCCTGCGCGACATCACGAAGCGTGCCTTCAACAAGGCAAAGAGCCTCGGAACGAAGGACCGCGGCGCTGGTGCGGCGGACACGGTCGAATTCTTGGAGTTCCGCCTGATGCTGTGCTACATCTACGACTACTTTGAGCTGACCGTCATGTTCGACGAGATCGACACCTCCGGCAACATGCTGCTGGACGCCAAGGAGTTCAAGAAGGCCGTCCCCAAGATCAAGAAGTGGGGCCTCAAGATCGAGGACCCCGAGGCAACCTTCAAGCAGATCGACGACAACGGCTCCGGCCAGGTGACGTTCGACGAGTTTGCTGCGTGGGCTGCGGAGCATAAGCTGGACGCCGATGGTGATCCGGACAACGAGAGGAAGTAAAGATGCGCAAGGCGAGTAGCCTCCTCTATATAGACCCCGTCGTGCTGCACTCTAGCAAAAACAAGTTTTTCCGGTGTCATTTGACCTCTCTCCCCTCCCCACCCGTTTTCTCCTGACCTCTCCTCTCGCGTTAGGGATGCTCTTTCTTCTATGTCTTTTTCTTTTCACCTTGTGCAACCGTCGCCTTTGATTTCATACACCAGCACCACTGTGTGCGAAACTGTGACGCGCTTCGTTGAGGCATCGCAGCGCGGTGACGTTACTGTCGGCGGATGTCTCAAAAAGGGTAGGTGTTCGGAGACGAAGCAGCATCGCCGCCCTGTGTGCACGACGCTTGTCTCCACTCCCTTGAGTAATTCTCGGCGCTTTTCTTCGGCTTCTCCGTTTTGTGCCATGTAAAATGCGCATCTGGTTCTGTGCGCTTTCTGGTAGCCCTCTCTCTTCTCTTGTTTCATTGCCCCCTTTCTCCTATAGCGAGCCACTGCCGTAGCGTACATGTGGAGTGGCGGTGCCATTGGCGGGATGCTGGGCCGTAGACACAACATCTGTTTTGTGTTTCTCTTCTTTCTTCCTCTTTTGTTTCCCTCCCTCGCATTCGACCTTCTTGGCGGGATCTTCTTTCTTCTTCAGTTTTTCTTTCCGAAATCAAGTGCGCAGGCTGAACTCCAGCGCCGTCGCGGAGGCCAAAGTGATTCGAAACAAACAAACAGAACAACTACTCGGGGTGCGCGACACGGCAATAGGCTGCCTAGAGAGGTGGGGCTGCGCAGAAACCGACCCGGCCGAGCTCTGTACGCACTTGTGCGCTTCGCATGACAGTTGCGACTGGCAGCGCGGCAGCTTGGGGGTGGCACGTGCCCCGAATTCCAGTACCTCGCCGGTGCCGCCTTGTGCTGACTGTGTGCTTTTTTCTGCTGCTCCTTGTTCACATCCACTCCTCCACCTTTCATCCCTTTCTTGTGTTTGCGTGCGCCGTCCCTCTAGAAGCAAACGAGCGCTGGCAAACGCGAAGAGACATCAGCTCCAACACCTGCGATTCACATTTCCGCTGCTCGTGCATGTGCATATATGTGTGTATGTGTCTGCGTGACTTGAGTCCACACAGCTCTCTTCTCTTGTTTCAAAGCTCGAGCACGGTAGCGTTGTCACAGTGTTGAGTAGAGAGTTAAAGACCCTTGTGGCGTAACACTGGCGGCTGTGCAGAGTTTCCTCTTTCTGTTTCACCTCTACCTCGACACGTAGAGGACAGGGTTCAAACCACGAAGCCACTGCTTCATTGTTCTCCCCGCTGGTTGCCGCGTAGTCCCTACCAGCATGGGGTGCACCACGTCATCTCTCTCGTTCCGTGACGTGTACACGGATCTCCAGCAACGCTGGAGCCTCGATGCACGCGAGTACAGGAAGGTTGAGCCGGGCAGTGTCGACAGACGAACCCAAGGATTCACCGCGCACGCGGACGACACCGCTCAGCACGCCTCCCAACAGCTCTGTCGTGGAGGGAGCCCACGCTTCGTATGCGAGCCGCTCCTTGTACGGCAAGCTGCCCACGCAGCACAGCCAGGTTTTCTGTGCGAGGCGAAGGGCAGTCCGTACCCGTACAACCGCGTCCTTTTTCGGCGCCTCGTCGCTGCCGTCGCGGCAGAGCACGCTGTGCACACCGCGTCCGAGAACTTCGTCGCGGTGCGGGAAAGTGGACTACTTGCCAGGTGGGACTACCGTCTGTGGATGGTGGCATGCTGTGAGTTTTACCACGTTCTCGCGATTCTGCAGGAGCAGAAGGCTCTTCCGAAAGAAACAGCGAAGACGATGAATACGGTCACCTCGCTCATGCGGCAAGATGCGGCTGCAGTTGGTCAGAGCGACGTGTGTGCGGCTGCGTGGAAGGCGGGCGTATCGGTGCAGCTCACCGTCGCCGCACTTACCGCCCCTGTCGTGGAGCAGCTTCGGGGGCAGATGCCGGCCGTAGTTGCATCTGCCAAGAGTGGCTCAACCGGCGAGCAGACAACGGCGATGGTGCTGGTGCAGCGCGCCAGAGAGTACGAGCGCCGCATGGCCCGTGTCTGCGGGCCCTCGTGGGGCAACCCGCTGCGAGGCAGTGACGGTGTACCCCCGTCGTCTGTGCCGCTCTTGGTTTTCGCAGAGTGGGCCGCGCTTCAGAACGCCCTCTCCTTCTGCGGTGCAGAGGAGGACTATGCATCGTACGGTGTAGTCGACAAGAGCACCAGCTCCGCTGACATGCAGCACGAGCCTGTGGTGCCGCGACCGAAAGCACAGGAAACCGAGCTTGTGCGGCCGCACAAAATTCGCTCTTGGGGGGACTGGTGTGCGAACATGACCCAACGTCGCGTGGTGGAGCAGGAGGTAGCGGGTTTAAAGTCGCAGGACCGCGATTCCACAGCCTTCCTACAGCTGGTGCGGCGGCGAGAAGCTCTCGAGGAAGAGGCATGTGAACTGGTTGCGTGCTGGCGAGGCGACAAGAGGCGCCTGAAGGCCGCTGCAGCAGAGGAGCTGTGCTGGAGAGTCATCAGCGACAGCGGGGCGGCGCCCACTCGGGCCGCGCACGCGGTGCTCTCGAGTAAGGCGTTCGAATGTGCTGTCGGTAAGGCTGGTTTCATATCCACCGACGCGGAGCTTTGCCACTACTTCCGCTACTACGCGGTGCTGCTCGATTTTTACCACGACGTGCTGCGGGAGGAGTGGAAGCGCTCAGGAATGGCCATCGATGCGGCGGGAGACGCGCCCCTGCCCGCGCACATCAGCTCCGACGCGTTGCGTATGGCCTTGGCCGCTGCGCAGGCGCGCGGCGACGTCAGCCGCGAACTGACGCCGCCAGCCAGCACCGCGACACACGCGCTGCTTTCGACGGCGGTCCTCTTGGATGTTGTGCGACTCCTGTCTAGCTCAACGGAGGGCGACGACGATGGAGACGGCACCGGTCTCTCACCAACGGAGGATGGTGAGCTCGACCACGACGATGCTGCGCCGGGGGCGGCCGACGGCGATGCTGCTGCTTCGCCGCCTCTCCCTTTGCGCCCTATCGACGAGCTCCGCAGCCTCATCGGGGTGCACGTGACGCGGCAGCAGCGAGCCTATACTGCCGCCTTTCTGTGCGCCGTTTTCAGGCGAGATGGCTCGCGCTTCCGTAAGTGTCCGCCTGCGCTCGCGAAGGCGGGGCTGCAGAGGTCGGCAGAGCTCCCACTGTTCACGCGCCACGCTGCCAGCGTCGCCGCACTCGTGCTGCGGTACTCCGTACTCGAGCCTCGCACGTGGTCTGCTGTAGCCGGTGGGGACGTGACGCAAAACGAGGCAATCGCGACGTGGCTTTTCCGGCTCCGCTCGGAGTCGCTGGACCGGCTCTCACTCACCGAGAGCCCCACGCACATGGAACTTCTCGTTCACGCGCTCTTCTGCGCCGCCGCGGCACAACGGGTGCTTGAGGATGTCGTGCGGGAAGACAACACACATGCAGGCGCGACTGGAAACTCCGGCGGGGCTCTCGGGAGCGACGCCGAGTCTAGAGTCGGGACCTGGATTAGCCGGCACGACTTTCTGCACGCCGTACCACTCATCTGCGAGCAGCTCGGCTGCCCTGCAGAGACACTCCTGAGGAACATTGCGGCGCTCTTCGATGC
The DNA here is from genome assembly GCA_030849075.1 of Zelonia costaricensis. Classification (NCBI taxonomy): domain Eukaryota; phylum Euglenozoa; class Kinetoplastea; order Trypanosomatida; family Trypanosomatidae; genus Zelonia; species Zelonia costaricensis. The sequence continues at coordinate 9,949 of JASAOO010002963.1, read as the reverse complement.
ACAGGGCACCACGTCAACGTCCCACGTCGTGGACCCCGTCTTCACCGTTGACGGCGCATTCACCACCTTGCGTGACGCCACGCTCAAAGCGCCTGCCTGGCGCGTGCGCGGCGCCGGTGAGGCACTTGTCGCTGGTGGGCAAGGCGACGAGGACGACGAGCTGACAGCTGCACCGAGCGGCATCCCTGCCGTCAGGGCCTCTCACATCGTCTTTGTAGTGATGTTCAACTACACGCGGCAGCACTGCAGTGCGTACTGGAGCACCCACCGACGGTACGACGACGACGACGCTGACGCGCTTCCTGCCGCGGCGGAGAGCCGCGGTGAGCCGCCCCAGTGGACTGCCAAGGACACGTTGCTCGCCCTGAGCCGCGCTCTGCCGCTGCGCTCGCTGGCGGGGTGCTACCGGGTCTTTGCGCAGCTGTGCGACGCGCCGGCGCAATCGCAGAGGCCGCAGGGGACTCCGGCCGTCTCCCCGAGCTCCCGCGCCGCCTTCCTGCACGCTTTCTACGAGCGGTACAGGACCTACTTTGACGAGCTACACCTCAGCGAGGATGAGATCCAGGCGACCGGTACAGCGGCAATCGATTACCTCACACACCAGAGCGGCGGGGTCGAGGGCAAGGGCGGCGAGCTAGGCATCACGCGCCGCGATTTCAGCGCGTTTCTGCAGTTTGTACTGGGTGACTTGATGACGAGTAAGGCGTACGAGCTGCGCTGCGCGGCTCAAGGCGGCACGGGCGAGGTGTTTCTGTCCGAGCAGGAGTTTTGCCGTCTCACAGCGTGCCTAGGCCGCTTCGCCGAGGGCGAGGACGTTGTCGCGCGATCGTTAGCCGAGGCGCACGGCTGGCTGCGCGCCCGAAAGCTGGATGACACCGGCGACGGCTTCATTTCCCTCCGCAACGTGCACCTCTGGTACAGCGCGTACCGCGTCGAGCACTACGCGTTGGAGTCGCTGCATGAGGTGTGGCAGCGGAGTCACGCGCAGCGCATTCCTTTCACCGTCTCGGCCGAACACCGTCGAGAGCGGCAGTCCTCCATGCGGGAGATTCTCCGAGTGAAGCAGCACCGCGAGCACTTGCCCGAGTCGTACCCGGTCGAGGCTTCCGAGGACGAGGACGGCTACTTGCCAGTCGACATCACCGCCGCCGTGGCGGACCGTCGCTGGAGTTTCGACGCCATCACGACTCGTGTCTTTGGGATGGATGAGCCGCCGGTCGAGGAGGGACCAATGCCGGTAGCCACGGGCAGCGAATTCGCGACGGAGGGCGACGACAGCGGTGACAATGGCGGCGAAGGCGCTGCGGCAACTGCGCAGCGGACGTGCGCGCCGGTACCACAGTGGATCGCTGAGTGTGTGGGTGGGTGCAACGAAGCGCTGCACCGCACCGACCTCGGCTCCCGTGAGGTGCACCGCAGCGACTTCCGCTTTTCGTTGCAATATGTACACCACTTTGTATCCGCCTACCTCAGTCTGTACTACGCGTTGGCGGTGCTGGAGGCGACGTCGGTCGTCGTCACGGCGAACGACAGCGCGCGTCGCGTCTCGACGTCGGCGGCTGATGACGAAGCGAAGCTGACAAGGCTGTTCTCTGACAACATCCTTCCGCTGCTGCCGATGCCGAGCGCCGTTATCGATGAGCTGACTGGCGTGTTGGCGGCTGTGGTCACTGACACACTCGGCGACGCGCGAGCAGACGGTGTTGTCGCGGACGCCACCTGCCGCCGTGGTGCCCACACCATTGCCACGTTTCTGGTGACGCGCTCACACCTCATCTCCTCGCGCGCGCGGCAGTCGTACCTGGACAACCTGGAGAAGCAAGACTTGCGCGCGAACTTCATCACACAGGGGGCGTTTCTCGGGGCCCTGGGCAGCTTTGACGCCTCTGCGAAGCTGTCGTACTGGGAGCGGCTGCGGCTGCTGCTGCCGTTTGGGCCATCGCAGCGCCACCGCCAGCGCCGTCTCGAGCTGTTCGCGTGGATGGACCACCGCCAGCGTGGCTACCTGACGATGTCCGACATCGCGCGGGGGCTGACAGATCTCATTCAGCTGCAGTGCTTCCGCGCTGACTTCACCCCAGCCCTGCTGCGCGCCTTCCGCGCCACCAAAGATGTCTCTGGCGAGCGCCTGTCCATCGTCTACCTCACCCAGCACTCGGAGGAGCAGGTGCTGATGCCGAGCGAGCTAGACGCATTCCTGTCCTACCTCTACCGGTACCTCGAGCTGTACTTCATGTTCGATGTCTTGACGTGCGGCGGCCACGTACACCCCGAGACGCTACACGTGGTGCAGAAGAAGCTCCAGTATGAGAAGCCAGGTCGCAGCACGCTGGGGCAGTCGCAGTCGTCAGGCTCGTCAGCGGCGTTCATCAGTTCCGCGGCGGGCGCAGCGGCGAGTCGGCGTGGTGGCGACGCATCCAACAGCGGCGCCGCCGCCTCGCGCCTCGCGTCACCAGTGCCACTGGTGCGAAGTGCTGCGGTGGCCTTATATGAAGCCTCGATGCGGCCTTTCCAGCTCACGCTCGAGGCGGCGTCCATGAAGAAGGAGGTGACATTGGCGCAGTTTCAGCTGGCACGGCAGCTGCTCCGCCGGTGGGGGGCCCACGTCGAGAACCCGGTCGATGTGTTCGGCCAAATCAACCGCCGGTGCCGCGAGAACGGCACGATGCTCTTCACGGGCTTCGCAATCTGGGCATCTGAGCACGACCTGCGTCCCGAGGGCTACGGCTACGGCTACGACGACTCCGTCGACATGATGGCGCGCATGGAGGAGGACTATGCCTCGCAGTGACGTTTCTAGTACGGGCCGGTGCCGCACGTGTCGTTGTTGCTCGCCGCTTCGGCCGCGCTGATCCACTGATTCCCTGTGCACTCCTCTCCCTCTTTGCTGTTTTGTTTTTTTTGTCTCGGCTTGCGGTGGCAGATCGCCACCCTTATTCTTCTTGTCCTTGTCGGCTCGTGGATGAGTTCTCTGTCTCACTCTTTGCTGTCTGGTGTGCGCCGGATATCCAGCGCATTATGTACACTACGTTTGCACCAGTACCCCCCCTCCCTTGCCTGCTGCCGTGTTTTTGGTGCCGTTTTCCTTTGCCCCGTCCCTCCATTTTACCTTGTGAAGGGTCGCCTCCTTCAGGTCAAAGTGATACCCTTTTTTTTCTCGAGTTACAAATTGAACTTTTGTGCGTATCTCCTTTCGGTCGCTGCATTTTTTTTTTGCTTTTCCGAACTCTCCTTTGTAGAATGTGTGGGGACTGCATTGCACACTCGAAACGCAGTCAAGGGCACGGGCGCCCGGGCAGTGCCCCCGCCAGCCGCCTGTGTTCTCTCAACAACACCGACTAGTATGTGTCACTCCCCACAGGCGATGCCTCATCTTTCTTTCTCCGCTCTTAAAACTTGGGGGCCGAGCATAATGGAACGGCTCGTGCAAACACACACACACACACACACACGCTTTTATAAGATTGGAGGAGAGTAGTTCAGTCCGAGTGTCTTATACTGCAAGAGTTTCCAGGTGGCGGTGGGTCGGACGGCTCTCGCCGCTTTACCCTCGCGCCACTCAGGTGCACGGGTTACCTTTTTCTTCGAATCTCGGTCAGGCTTTCCCACTCTGCTTTGCCCTCTCCGCGCGATGTGTGGGACAGCGGCTACTTTGTGTTCTGCACCGATGCACTCTCCCCTCTATCCCTCTCTGTCCACTCCGTCGACTTGTGCTCACGCTTAGCTTGTGCGGTTCTGCGCAGGGCTTGTTGCGGTGGCCGGCAGTCTTGTTAGCGAGAAGCGTACATTGCGTCTTCTGCTCGTACGCGTTTCCTCCCCTTCCCACACGCACACGCCAACTCAGTCGAACGCTCGCACTGGTTTGCACCTAATCCCACAGAGAAGCAGTACCTCATCCTAGTGCGTGAATGTTCACGCACAACGCACCCCTCTTCGGAGGAGCCGGAGAGCGCCGCCCCGACGTCCTCCCTGCGAACGGGCGGCCGTACCACCGAACAATGATGGCGCGGGGGGCCTCCTGCGGCGTGGCACGCGTGATGAGCGGCGCCGGAGCCGTTACCGCAGCCGGCACCCCTATTGCGGCCGACAACACAACGCCGCTCATGCGCGCGACTGGGAAGCTGTCCACACCCGGGCCGTGCCCACGGCATCCGCTCTCTGCTGGCGCGTTAGGGCCACGGCGACCGAACGCGGATAGGACGGCAACGGCCTGGCGCCTCCCGGTCAGGCCGTGGAGTGGGGATGTGGCGCAGCTGCTGCTGGCCGAGGAGGCAGCGCGGTGGAAGCTGCGGCACCAGGAGCAGACGGAGCGAGTGGATTTGGCCTTGCAGAAGCCGGCGCGGTGCCTACCGCGCTCCTGCTCTTCGCGCGTAGCTGGCAGCGGGTGCCACAGCAGTAGGGGCGCGGCACCACAGACCCGCGCCTCCTCAGCAGAGCCGTCCTTCGATGCGTCGGTCGGCACGCACGCATCGCACGTCGGCGATAAGACCGCAAGGTCCAAGAAGCACCGCGTATCGGGGCGTCGTCGGCCAGGTACGGCAACAGCGCGCTCTTCGGCTGAGGTGCCGGAGCCTGCGGTGCAAGTCCCGCCTCCCATGTACGTGCGGGACAGCGAGCTGCTGCGCGCCTTGCAGAGGGCCGAGGCCCGCATCGCCGAGCTGGAGGCGCAGGCGTCACTGACGCCGGAGCAGAACAGGAGTAGCAGCTCCATTAGCACCGTTGCCGCGGCGCCGTATAAACTGCACGAGCCATCTTTGCTGACCGTCGCGGCCCCGTCGTTCTCACCCCTCGCGAAGCGCCTCGCCATTGTGTAGAGCTGCGACGCTGGAGAGGGGGGGGGAGGGGGGAAGGCACGCAACCGAATCTGCCTACTGTGCTCTCTCGCGCGAGCGCCATTCCCTCCCGGGACTGCACGTGTGCCCCCGCAGTGTGCGACGCTGAGCCCACCCAGTCTCTGCCCCTCCGTCCTCGGTGGCGCAAGGTGACTTGTTCCTCACTGCCTGTGCGCTTTGTCGCGTGTATCTGCCGACGCTGCTCTTTGGTCTTTCCACATGTCGATCGTAGTTCACCCGCGTTGCGTCTCTCTCGTTTGCCCACCTCCCACTCCGTCTTCACTGTCTACCGTTGCTGCCCCGTCTGCTGCACCTTCTCACGTGCATCGTCTGTGCTCCCAGCACCACTATTTCTCCTTTGCTATTCTAAGGTGCTGCGAGGGAAGGTGGCGTGCTCGGAAGGGCCCAGACAGAAGCTCCGATAAAAGCATGGACGCCTTCACGCTGATGGCCGAGGGCAGCGGTGCACACACGCGAGCACGCGTCGGTCAAAGCGGGTTACGCATCACCACGCGCGCAGTGCGGTTTTCTTGAATGGCAAGCTACAGGAAGGGAGGAGTGGACCGCCGTACATGCGGCGTGTTGTCGTCTTCCCCTTACCCCGCTTTTTTTGTCTCTCACTTCGTCACCCCTTTGTCATGTACAATTTCCGCTGCTCTCTTCGCCGCAGCCACGAAAAGAAAATCTGTAGTGCGTCCCCTCTTTCGTTTTTTTCTTCCATTGTCGGCTGCACCTTCTCCCTCCTCGGCAGCCCTCTCCTCCATTCACAAGGGAACGCCGGCCTTTCGCGTCGTTTTTCCCATCAGCCGTGTGTCCCCCCGTCCCCTCCGTTAACGACGACAAGTGCAAAACACCGAAGGATGAGGCGTGCCGCTTCTTTTCAAGAATCACGGTGCAATCACCAGCTTTCGGCTGCCGGTCTTGGTCCCTCTGCACATCGCCGCCTTGGCAGGCGCCCCTGCGTCCTTGGCATGCTCGTTGTGCGGCAAACCTGTGAGTTGCATAGGCAGCAACACAGTGCAGCTTCACTTCAGGCTGCGCTGTTTCACGCACACACCTCCTCACCGCGCATGCGCCTTCCACTTTTACCTCTCGGGTTGTACTTCCTTTTCTGTGTCTATTCGATGCTGCTCACGATGGTATCTAAACAAACACACTCTCTCACATACACTTGTGCAGAAGCAAACCCTTGAAGCTCTTCCTTTCTTTTCTGCTCCTCCCTTGCGCTTAATCCCCCCCCCCCCCGCGCCATGAAGATCAAGAAGAAGGAGCTGCGGAAGCGCGAGGCGCAGCTGCCGATCAACTACCCTGATCCCGATGTGTTGCCAGAGTCGCTGCCCGGCGGCGCCATCGATCTCGAGGTGGAGATGGTGCAGGTGGAGATTCTGTGCAAGCGGCTAGCTCACAACGAGGTCGCCGTGCGCGACGCGGTGCTCGCCGAGGTGCCGCGTTACCTGGAGCGGCTAACGACGCCCATGTCCGAGATGGAGGCGCACTACGCGGCTGAGGTGTCCGAGGTGCGGGCGTACTTCAAGGCGCATCCCAAGGCGCCGAACCCGTACCGGTACGAGAACACTCCGCTGGCGCTGCAGCAGTTCCGCGAACGGGCAGCCGAGAGGGAGCGCGACGACCGCCGCCGCGTGGCGATGCGTGAGTTCCGCTCTCGCCAGGCACAGGAGCGGCGTGACAAGGCCCAGTACGGCCGCTTCGGCAGCCCCGCCGCGGAGGAGAGCGGCGCGGACGACGAGGACGAGGAGGGGGCCGCGGCGGGCAGCTTGAACGCCGGGCCGAAGCCGGCGCACGTGTACCAGGGCCAGAACGTGCACCGCGAGCGCTACCAGACCTGGATGGAGGCGTGGTGCGACCTCGAGCTCGTCTTTCTGAAGCTGTGCCGCGGCATTCACTACTGCCTGTGGCACTCGGATAAGCCACTGGTCCAGCTCGCGTGCGCTCAGAAGATCGCCGACCTGCTGCAGGCGCCGCGCACACTGCGGTGCAAGGTGCTCTTCTACGGCTGCCTCTTCCGCGTGCTGGCGCGTGAATGGCCCACAATCGACCGCTACCGCATGGACAAGTACCTTGCCCTGGTGCGCCGCATGACGTTCGCTTACGTCAAGCTCGTGAAGGACGTGCACGACACCGAGCCGGCGGCCACGCCCTCGAGTGCCCCGCCTGCAAAGCTGCAGGACAGCAACACAGCTCCGGCACAGGCGGGCAAGAGCAAGAAGACAGGCAAGCGGGCCCGCGACGAGGAGGCAGGGGCCACGGCGACAGGCTCAGCCGAGGACGACGCGGCCGGTGCGACAGTGGGCACGGCGGTGTGGAAGACGGCGGTGGGCGTGTCGCAGGCGGCGGTGCACAAGTACCTCGGCGACTCCACGACGACGGCCAACGTTGTCGCGGAGGTGCTCTTCATCCTGCAGCGCCAAATCTTCTCCGTTACAGCCAGCGTGGGCCTGACGATGCACATCTGCGATGTCGCCTTCGACGAGCTCGTCCGGGCGGCGCTGGGCGCGAACCTCTTTCTCGCCCTGACCGCCGGCATTCCACTTTACGCGATGAGCCAGGGCAATTATGTCGAAAAGCGTGTGCTCGACAACTTCTTTCCGCCTCTGGCGGGTGGGGTTTACGTGCAGCGGCGGGCGGCGCAGCTGGCGGAGGCGATGAAGACTAAGGCACCGGCGGGCAGGAAGCGTGTGAGCCAGTCGAAGGGCAGTGGCGAGGCGACATCTGCAGAGGCGATGCAGGCGCTGGCGGAGGAGCAGGCGACGGCTGAGGCGCGGACTGTGATGCAGGAGGTGGCCTTCTGCTGCCGCAAGTACGCCGTAGCCCGTGGCGTCGCATACGAGGTGCGGCCAATGTTCTCAGAGGCAGAGCTGATTATGCGGCAGTCAGCCGACCCCGAGTCCTTTGAGCCGCTGACGCACACCGCACAGCGCCGCCGCATGGAGCGGGAGCTGAAGGAGGTGGACGGCATCCGCGAAAAGGTGCGCAGTGAGCGCCTGGCGAACCGGGAGCTGAAGAAGCAGGACCGCCACGCGGTGTTGAAGGAGAAGGTGAAGGCCCGCAAGGCGACCGTGACAGCCACCAAGCGTGGTACAGCCGCGGACGTGAGCAGCGCCACGCTGCGCAAGCAGATCCTTGCCGAGGAGGCGCGTGCGAAGCGCAAGCCGGTGCACAACACGAAGCGCAAGAAGGCGTACCACCTCACCAAGCAGGATCTCTACGGTGACGCCGACGGGCACGGCGACAGCAACTAAGAAAAGCGTCGTCGAAACGCGTCGTATGAGACCCCTCAAGGTGCCTCTCTCTCTCTTCGCCGCCTCGTGTCTCGAGCTGGTTGAGCGCCGGCTACTGACGGCTCGCCGGCGCGCAGTCTTTCGCAAGCTTGTTTTTTTTGTTTTCTTCTTTTCTTGTTGGGTCGCTGCCGGCTCGCAACCGAAAAGACAATCGAATAACACCGACGTAAGCTAAACTGATCGCCGCTCCGTGAAATGGGCGGTCGTCGCCTAAGAACTGACGTGGCAACTGCACGAGGTGATTGACAAAAAACAAACAAACGAAGAAACACATACACACAAGAGACACACATCCCAAAGCGCGGAGAAAGAGGGGGGAGAGAGTACTCACGCACATCAAGGTTTGGCGCGAGGTGAGTGGAGCCGGGTAGCTGCGCTCCTAGCCTGCGGCGTCGACACGCACGCTGGCGCTACGGCCCAGCTGAGGTGCTTCGACGGCGACCCAGTGCTTCCGCAAAGGGAGGGAAGCTACGCTTTCGCCATTAGCACGAGAGCGGCGTGCCCCCTACAACGCACCAACGCAGTCAAGGAGCTGCGAAGAGTTTGCGTCGGCTCCCCAGCGCAACCTTGACACACGAAAAAAAACTAACACAACTTTGCCCCCGTGCTTCCATCACGTCTCCCACGTTGCCACTTGTGAACAGAAACTCTTCGCAGAGAGGTGTTACTTCTCGAGGGCAAGCCGCAAGGCGCATACCCGAGCAATTGCACACCCCAACGCACTCACACACACACACGCACACACGGAAGTACTCCTTCTTCTATCCCTTTGCACCTCCCGCTTTTTCAAGTGGCGCGCGGTGCCACCACTGTTACTGCGGTGTCAACCCCCCTCTTTTCCCGACACGTGGAAAACAAGAAGGAATCTTGCTCACAAAGGGAGTCCTGAGCAGGCCCTTTTTTTGTTTTCAGCCTCTCCCCGACTCACGTAGACGTGGTGCGGATAGAGGCGGACCTGCTCAAAGAAGAGGAAGACCTTTTTGTCTCTGCTCTCACATCCACGGGGGCTGTACGGTGCGTCTTCTTCGCTAGAGCAGCAAACGTCACAGTGCCTCGACACCACTGTTGCGCCGGCGACAGCGTGTGGCAGCGACAGCAGGAGAACTTTTTTGTTTTCTGTTTTACACCTCGACACTGCTTTTCTTTTCTTGTTGCTACACCCTCCCTGACTCTTCCATCTCCTTCCCGTGTAAGCACCCTGCTCTTCACCTTGCGTGTGCGTGCGCGTGTGTGTATAGGTTGCTAGGACTCAGGCACTCGAATTGGTGCGTGTGCGTGAGGGACGGCAGCGTCCGTTTGTCCTATCTATACTGACGTCAGTTTCCGCGCCGTCGTCGCTGATCGGGGCCTTTTCCGTATCGGCTCCTTTGTTTGCGGCGGCCCACGGCGCCGAATACCCGCTCCTCTACATCCCTCCAGCCACCTTCTGCGCCGCGGTCTGGGCTGAGTGCGCCTCCCCTCCCGCACGCGCGCGGCACTCTCCCGACTACCACTGCCGCCGCTTGTGTGTGCGTTTGTCACCGCAGGTCCACCACCCCGCGAATCACCCTGTTCGTCTCCTGTCGCTCGTCAGCGGCCACTCACGACTGTTCTTTTGCCTTTTCTCCGCCCTCGGGCAGTGGGGTTATCTATACGACACCTGTCGCTCTCTCGCACTGTGTATCTCCCATCTTGTTCTTTGTTTTCTTCCAGGCTCGGCTTGAGGGCTCCGTCCTCTCATCGTCGCTTTGAGAAGCTCTTGAGCTCGTGTGTTTTCCGTGAGCAACACCATACCTCCTCACGCGCACCTCATCTCTGGTCGCCTCCAGGACGCCCCCT
>JASAOO010002962.1:0-15178 GCA_030849075.1 Zelonia costaricensis | reverse complement strand
GCGAAGAGGCGGACAAGTGAGAAGGGGCACTCGTGCGAACGCCGTGATTCCTTGTTTCTCTTCTCCTTCCCCTCCCTCTTCCCTCCCTTCCCTTCCCTCCCTCCCTCTCTCTCTATCTATCTCTCTCTCTCCTTCGCTCCTTTGTCGCTCTCCCTTGTGTTCCGTCGTCCCGTGTGCTGGTCGCGCTTTTCCTCTTCGCTCTGCTGCTCCCGCTGCTGCTGCTCTCGCTGCTGATCGCTACGCACTGCGTCTCTGCGCTCCTACCCGCACCTTCTTTTTTTCTTTTTTTCTTATTCGTGCTCTCGTGCGTGTCGCCCTGGGAGCGGCGCATACAGCAGCACGCTTGCCTCTGTGCCATCGATCAAGCACACAAACACAAACACACACACACACACACACAAGGGCACGGCCAGCTCACTCGGTTCGTTGCCCTCCTTTTTTTTTTTCGTTCGTGTAGGGGCGCGCTTCTCAGCCGTCACGCATGGCCGACACGACCGCCGCGGCACGTGGTGAGAGTGGAGGTGTGCCGCAGTACTACGACCCCAACGCCCTGCTCACGCGCCCTGTGACCACGATTCAGGTGACGAGCTTCACGCCGCGGGAGGGCATGGCGCCGTCGCTGGTGCTAGCAGATGGCAGCCACTACTACGGCCCCCTCATTGAGGACAACAAGTGCCGCGTGCCGTGCGGGTGCGGCATCATGCTCTTCCAGTACGATGAGACCGCCGCGCCGAGTTTCGACGTTGCCGAAAACAGAGGTGGCGGTGGGGGCGGCGGCTTCACGTCATTCTTCTTCGGCCGCGGCGTCCCGCAGGGCGGGGCAGCCAACCAAGTCGCCTCCTCGTTCACCACCTTGTGCAAGCGCTACCAGCACGGCGACCGCTACGGTGGGGAGTGGGCCAACGGCGTCTTCCACGGTGACGGCGTGCTCGTCACGGGCAGCTTCACCTACCACGGAACGTGGCGGGAGGGGCACATGCAGGGCAAGGGTACCATCTCCTACACCCGCAAGTACGTCGACTACCGGCCACGCAACCCCAACAGCGGCGCGGACGGCAGCGGCGGCGGCGTGGGCGCGAATGTGGGCAACCTCCTGCTCAAGGGTCTCTCCTACGTCTCCCCGTTCGACCTCGTTGCGACCGCCGCGGCGCCGAAAGAGTACATCGGCGACTTCGACGCCCAGCACTACCGGCACGGCAGCGGCATCATGCGGTACTACAACGGCGACGTGTACGAGGGCGAGTGGCGAGACAACTGCCGGCACGGCCGCGGGAAGCTGCTGAAGCTGGACGGTGAGGTCTACGACGGGGAGTGGGCCTTCGACCAGCGCCACGGCAACGGCAAGATCATGTTCCCGAACGGGTCGCTGTTCAAGGGGTGCATGGAGTTCGACCAGCGCCACGGCGAGGGCGTCATGCGCTTCGCGAACGGCGACGAGTACTTTGGGCAGTTCGCGCGCGACCGCATCGACGGACACGGGACGATGCGGTACCGCAACGGAGACGTCTACGAAGGTGCCTGGCGGGACCAGCTGCGGCACGGACAGGGCAAGTACACGCTGAAGCGCACGGGGGCCACGATGCGCGGCGAGTTCCAGAGCGGTCTCATCCACGGCGAAGGCACCGTCGTCGTCCCCGGCGTCTCCACCTTCGTCGGCATCTTCATTCGCGGGGAGCGGACGATCGGCACGATGCACTGGGAGCAGCAGCCCGACACGGCCGCCGTGAAGGCGGCGGCGATGAGCGCCGCGGCGGCGGCTGCCGGTGGGGTCGTGAGTGCGGCGGAGAGCCCACTTCCCTCGCCAGCGGAGGCAGGGCTTGCACAGAATGCTGCCAGCAGCAGCAGCAGCAGCCCCAGCGCGCCCTCCCCGCCCCCGCCCCCTGCCTCGCTGGCCGCCGCAGCGGCAGTGGGGGTGGCGGCTGCGTCGACGGCGGCCAAGGCCAGCACGCGGCACTACCTCTGCTACCAGGGGGAGTGGCACGGCGAGCACATGCACGGCCGCGGGCTGCTCTGGTATGCCAACGGGGACTTCTTCGCCGGTCGCTTCCACAAGAGCCTCCGCCACGGCCCTGGCAACATGCGCTACGCGGCGGAGCAGGCGGAGTTCAGCGGGCAGTACGTGCACGGCGTCCGCCACGGCCTCGGGCTGCTGCAGCGCGCCGACAAGACGATCCGCGCCGGCCGCTGGCAACACAACGCCTTCGTTGGCGGCTACGAGGGGGAGTGGAATGGGTCGGTGTTCCACGGCATCGGCCGGCTGATGCTGCCGGTGGAAACCTTCCTGGCCATGCGGGCCAGCAACTCGACGCTGAAGCTGGCGGAGCTGAGCGCGATGCTGGCTGACGGCGCGTGGGCGTCGCCGGCGGGTGGGGCCGAAGTGGCAGGGGACGAGGAGGGCCGCCCGCTGGCGCCCGATCGCGGCGCGGTGGCTGGTGCCGACGCGACGGCGGCCAGCGCGGTGGCCGGTGGGCAGGCTGCGCTGTCGCCATTTTTTATCGACTACTTCGGTCTCTTCCGCGATGGCGTGCGTGATGGGCTGGGCATGCTGAAGCTGCCCGCCCTCGACGGCCTCGTCGGCGGCTCGCTGAACCTCGCCGATCAGCGCAAGCCCGGCAGCGCCGGCGACAACGCGAACGCCAACAGCGGCGGTGGCAGCGGCGGGGTGGCCACCGTAGGAGGTCGGGCTGGCAAGTCGGTGAAGGATATGGGGCGTCCCATCAACCTTGCGACGGTGCCCTCGATGGTGATCAAGGGCCGGTGGGTGCGCGAGGTGCTCCACTGCGACAAGGGAGTGTGGGCCTTTCCGAACGGCACCGTGTACATCGGTCCGTTCCGCAACGGCGCCCGCGTCGCGCCGCGGGCGTGTCTGTGGGGACCCGACGGGTCCGTGCTGGAGTGCGGCTGGGCCGGCGATGCGCCGTGCGGAACGGGCGTGTGGCACCAGCGCAACCGCGTCGACCCTGTGTACCAGACCATCGTGCCGAGCGTGCTGCGCCGCTCGCGTGTGCGCCGCGCACTCGACACGAGCGCCGAGACCGACGCCGTCGCGGCCACCAGCGACGCCGCAACCCCAGCGACGGGCGATGCGGAAGTCACCAGCGCGGCGCTTGCCGGGGACCTCTTTGGGCTGTCGTACCTGTGGGGGCTCATCGGGTCTGGCTTGATGGGTGGCCTCGGCGTCGGCGAGGCGGCCGGGAGCACCAGCCAGGGTGACGCCGACACAGACGACGAGGCGGACCGCAGCGACAGGCCCCGCCGTGTCCTCGTCGACTTCAGCAACCACTACACCTTCTCCTGCTCGTGGTGCCCGCATGCGTTGGACTTGGGCGCGTACACGGCGGTGGTGCTGCCGCAGGTGGCGGCGCAGACCGCCCCGCTGCCGGGCGGCGCGACGTGGCCGCAGCTCTTCCACTCCCCCACTATGGCTGCCGCCGCCGCGCCCGCCCCCGAACTCACGCCCGACGCTGGCGCCAAGACGAAGGGGAACGGCAACCGCGGCATCAGTGGTGGCGCTCGTGCGGGGACGACGTCCGCCGGTGCCGTGCCTGGGGCACCGCCGATTGGAGGACTGCCGTGGGTGTCGTGGCCGGTGCCGACGGCGAAGCAGATGTCCGCCTGCGCCACTGCCCTCCACCTCGCCGACGCGCCGTCAACCGTGGCGGTGGGCCGCGCGAGTGGCACGGGTGTGGTTTACTTTAATTCTGGCGTGGTGCTTGCCGGGGAGTGGCTGGGCAACGTGCCCCGCCTCGCCATCCCGTACCGTCCGTGGTCCGCCTTCGACCACTTCGCCACGTGGCAGTCGAGCCGGGCGGCGGCCCGCAACTGCGCTGGGACGGTGCTGCACTTCGTCGCACCGCGACTGCAGTCCTGCTACACGGATATCCTCACCGAGGCCCCGGACGACGTCCGCGGCGAGCCCCGCCGGGTTGCAGGGGGGCGGCTGACGGTCGCCGCTTCGCCTCTCGCCCTTGGTGGTGGTGGTGGTGGTGGTGCCGGCACAGCCGCCGCTGCTGGAGACGGTCAGGGGGCAGCTGTGCCGGCGGCCTCCGCCCTGTCCTCGCCCCCGGCCCCGGACACGCGCTGCTCGCTGTGCAGTAAGGAGTACAGCTTCTTCCGCAAGCGGGTGCACTGCACGCTGTGTCTCCGCTCGACCTGCACCTCCTGCCTGGGCCCGATGGACACGGATGGGCCGGCGCTGCAGGAGGACGTGAAGGCGCTGTTGCGGCACGCCTCCCTGGCCTCCGAGAGCGTCGTGCAGCTCGCTGCGGCGGCGGCGGCCAAGACGGCGCTGACTAACACCGCGGGCGGGCCCACGCGGCCGCTCGCCTTTCCCAGCATCACCGCCGCGCAGGTCGACCACGCGTACGACAAGAGGAGCGTCTCCACGCTGCCGGTGTGCACCGACTGTGTGCGGGCCGTGCTGTGGAAGCTGCGCTACAGCCAGCTGTGGATTCCTATGACGATGTTCGCCTCCGTGGTGGAGGGGGACAAGCAGCAGCGCGAGCTGCGGCGCCGGGGGGAGGCGGGTGTGGCGTCGCGCACGGACGGCAACGCGGACGACGGGAACGACGAGGCGACGGCGAGCACGACGAAGCCGCTGGCGGCAGACGGCGACTACGGCCGCGAGTCGACGCGGCAGGTCTCGGCGGTTGGGGAGTCGCTGCCGGGCTCTGTGAGTCGCCCCGCCCCAGATGACAGCGACAGAGCCGCTGCCGCTGTGGCGCTGCCCACGATGCTGGCTGCCGCTGTCGGTGGCGCAGAGGCAGTCGATGACGCCGCAACACCTCTGGTGCCGGCAGCGGACACGCCTGACGGCACCCGCACTGTCAGCCCCGGTGACGCACCCTCGACGCCGCGTGGCGCCTCCGCGGGTGCCTCCCACGCGCTGGCCGCCACTTCGGCCGACGCGTCGCCAGCGCCCGCCGTGCCGCCACCCGCTGCGTTCGCCTTGTCCGCGTCGCGACGTGCACGCTCGCCCGCGACCCTCGACGATCCGCTCCGGTCCGGCAGCGAGCTGCTGCCCCCGACGCAGTACATCATCTACTGCGGCTACACCTCGCACACGATTCCGCACGTGTACGGCGAGCTCTGGTGGGGGCGGCAGCACTACTACCGCGGCGGCTTCTGCGCCGGGGAGCGGCACGGCTTTGGCACCCAGTACATGCCCAACGGCGAGTGGTACGAGGGCAGCTTCGCGCGCGACGCGTGGCACGGGGAGGGCGTGTACCATCTCGAGGACGGCTCGGTGTTGCTGGCGGAGTTCCGGCGCGGCAAGGTGCACGACGTGCACTTCCTCGGTGAGGTGGAGGAGACGCTGGCGGCCGGGGTGCGCCCGCACGGCCGCGGGTTCGGCTACAGCCCGGACGGGTCGATCTACAACGGGGAGTGGGTGCACGGCCGCCGCCATGGCACGGGCATGCTGCAGTTTGCCGACGGAAGCTCCATCTACAGCGGCACCTTCGTGGCGGATGCGATGGAGGGCATGGGCAAGCTCGTCACGACGAGTGGGGCCTACTACGGCGACTTCAGCCAGAACCAGCAGAACGGGAAGGGGCTCCTCTTTACTTCGACGTGCGTGGTGGAAGGGTCGTGGGTGCAGGGCACGTCGTGCGGCTTCACCCGCACGTACGAGCGCGCCACCGGTGAGGTGTACGAGACCACGTACCGAGATGGCAACGAGCGCGACGACTGCTTCACCGCGCCGCTCATGATCGAGGACGGCGACGCCGCCGAGTGCGGGCAGTGCGGCACGGCCTTTTCCTTCTTTCTTCGGCGCCACCACTGCCGGCTCTGCGGCGACGTCTTCTGCGACACGTGCACGCAGCACCGTGCGACGCTGCCGGCCACCGTCACGGGCGAAGCAGGCAGCGGCGGCAGCCCCAGCGGCAACTCGGGCAGTGGCAGCCCACGCAGCCCGACTTCCGCCTCGGCGTCTGGCCAGCAGCTGCGCGTGTGCGACGCCTGCTTCTACCGGCTGACACAACGCCGCATGGTGGCCCTGCGCCGCTACGCCGACGGCAGCGTGTACGCGGGGTGCTGGAGTCAGGGACGGTGGGTCTCGCGTGGGCTGTACTGCCGCCCCGACGGCATCTTCGTTGTGATGGACAGCCACGGTCACGCGATGCTGCCGCTCGCGGACGTGGCGAGGGCGAAGGAGCTGCTGCTCGGCGGCGCGGCAGGCAAGGAGGCGTCGGCCAAGGCAGGTGCCGCAGCAGCCGGCGCTGCCGTACCGGCTGGCGGGCTCGGTGTTGACCGCCGCCCCTCCCGCACGACAGGGCTGCCCATATCGTCGTCCATCCTGCAGGACGCCGCCCCCTCGAAGGAGCTGCTGGACGGCGTGATGGAGAGCTCGACCCGCAAGGACCTGGACGCCTTCCTGCTGTGGTGGTCGACGACGCGAAGCCGCTGCGGCCTGCACGTGCCGCTCGATGTGTCGCTGGTGGGGCACTACCAGCGCATGCCGGCGCAGATGCTACGCGGCAAGGAAGCGACCGTGCGCGTTGGCTCGGATGCCGCCATGTACCTCGCGGCCCCCGCCCGCTGCACGCTCGAGGTTCCACACACGCCGTCGCTCGCCGCCATCCACCTCTTCGTCACGCTGGCCGACTCGCGGCGGGCGATGCAGGCGATGGTGGAAGGAGAGCTCGACTCCGCCAACTCCCTGACCTCGTCCGCGACGGAGACGGCGGACGCGGCTGCGTCGTCAAGCGCGTCCGCGGGAGTGCGGCGCGTGTCTGAGGAGGAGCGGCGCACGATCGACGGCGACGTCGAGGCTGCCGCGCTGCGGGCCTCGCGCTTCATGCCCGTTGTCATCCCGCGTGCCCCCATCGTGCCCATCACCTCCGCCACCATCCCTATCACAGGCAGCGCGGCTGACCCCGCGCCCTCGACGGTGACCACCACGCGGCTCAACCCCGGCAGCGCGCTCGGCCCACCCTCCCCACACGCCGGGGACGCGGCCAGTCAGGCGTTTGGCGTCTCTGCCTGGGCCACGCGGCCGCCGCCGTCGATCGCGTCCGAGGACATCAGCGACGAGGCCTTGGTCGATATGATGCGGGCGGAACGGCTCTCGTGGTCCGCGGCGAAGGCGCTCGCAGGCGCGGGCGAGCTCGGCGACGCCGGGTCCGCCCCCGCCCCGCCGCCGCTCATGCCTCCGACGCCGACGCCCCCGCCGGCGGGAGTGAACACGCAGGTCTCGTGGGACACCTGGACGACGCGCGAAGTGCCGCGCTATCTGCCTCCGCCGCTGACCTCCGTTGCGGCGGAGAGCAGGTCGATGAACGACTCGGCGACCGCGTCCTCGGCTTCCTCGCCGCCGCCACCGCCGCGCACAGAGGCGGACATGTACTTCGCGTGCCCCTCCTGGGGCCCCACCGTGCCCGACGCACAGCAGCTGCTGGAGCAGGGCAAGATGACGCAGGCGGCGCAGCTCATGCACCGGCTGCAGCGCCACAGCGCGTCCGCCGCGTCCTTGCAGTCGCAGCTGCGCGACTGGGACTCGAGCGACGCCGACGACAGTGGGGACGAGGCGGGCGGAAAGGTAGGGCAAGCCCGCACCAAGGGCGCGGAGGCTAAGGCCCGCCGCGGCCAGACCGGTGCCGACCCATCCACCACCCTCTGGGGAGGCGCGTGGGACGCGGGACGGCTGCTCTCGCCAGAGCAGCGGGCCCAGTCCGGTGGGGGCTGGGCGCCCGCACCGATGCGCGGCCCGTTTGTGTTCGACATCTCATCACACGACCGGCGGCAGAGCGCGGATGGGCAGCGGTGGTATGCGAAGGTGACGCAGCGCGAGGTGACGGACTTCTAACAGCGTGAGGCGTGCCTCATTCCCTCCCCCCCCCCCCTCGGCCCCGCCCTCAACCATTTCGTTTTTCCATCGAGTCTGTTGCGCAAGATCTCCTGAAGAGTGCACTACTTTGCGTGCGTGTTGAGCTGTGTGGGTTCGCGTACCCCTATCGGCGCAGCTCCGGTGAACGGAGGGGGCGTCAATGTGGGCTAAGTGCTTTTTGGCGGGGCGATGTGCGGTCCTTCTGGGCCTGCTGGTGTGTGTGTGTGTGTGTGTGTGTGTGTGTGCTTGTTTGTTTGCAGCGCGAAATCCGCAAAGAACAGGCAAACTTGAAAAAAGGACAGCGGTTTGGTACCGAGGACGAGATGCGAGCGGCACGATCTCAGCTCCCTCCACCCGTCCCCTGTCCGAGTTACACGCCTACGCGCAGCGCCAATGTGGTGACTTCTCGTTGATGCTGCACGAGGCAGTGGGCGGGGCTCACCCCCCCCCCTCCTCTACCGCCCAACTCGCAGACACACACTTGTTGGACTTTTATGACACCGTTGTTGATCTTTCACCACTCCCCACTTCCTCTATTCATCTCCCTCCTGCGCGCGCGCACGCTGCACTGCCCTCTTTCTCCCTTCGCGACATTCTTGGCCACATTCCAACTCGACACACACACATAAACGCTTCAATTCCGGTCGGAAATCTACAGCAGCAAGCGAACTCGTCCTCCCTTTTTTAGTTCCTCCTCCCCTTCGTTCTTTCCTCTGGCTCTGTTCCTTCCCGCTGCCCTTGTGCTGTCGTAGCTTCTTCTCCGCCTCGGCGCCTGCTCCTTTGCTTCTCCGAAGGCGTGTGTCTTCACCTTCGCGCGTTCCACCACCCACCCGCCCACCCGCCCACCCACACCCCCCCCCCCTTCTTTGTCTCCTTGGCTTCCTTTCCCCGTCTCTGCATGCCCCCACACACACCGTGATTGCGAAGCCAGCCAGTCAGCTTTCCTGCCCCCCAAGCCCCCTCTCCTTTTTTTCTTTTGAGTGTGTGCAGCCTACAGGGGAGTGCTCTTGTTGGCCGCCGCAGTGACCGTGCGAGGGAGCTTTGAAGAGCACCGCCAGACCTGGCACGCTGTCCTACCACGAGGGCTACCGCACACACACGCGCGCGCAGAGAAGCAGCGAAACCGTGAGCCGGCAAGAGGGGCCAAGAAGGAGAAGGAAAAGGCGAGGAGAGCGGCGGCGTGTTGCCAGTGGTGCGCCGATAGACTCGCACTTGCGCGCCCGTGTGTGTCTGATTGTGTGTGTATGCGAGCGAGTTCGTGTGTGTTTGTGTGTGAGTGCGTGTGTTTCAGCGTACCTTGCACCGCCCCCTTTGTTTGCCTGCGCGTTCTTCGATCCCTCCCCCTTTTTTTCTTAGTCTGTGAAGGAGGCCTTGCCGCCGCGCATCACGCATCTTCTCCTCTCGAGTGTGCTCGACTGCGCTCTACCCCGCCAAAGCACCCACCACAAACACACGCGCGATAGGGAAACACAGAGAGAGAGAGAGGAGTGCAGGCAGCGGTTCTCCACCCCCCTAAAGACGTGCGTGCTGCACCACTGAAGCAAAAGAGCGAGACACGCGACCTGGCTTCGCAGTGGGCCCACGGAGTCTATCTGTCTGTGTCTGTGTCTGTGTGTGTGTGTGTATGTGTGTGTGTGACAGAGGCGTTGGACTAATATTACTGTAAACGTGTGCCAAATTCCTTTTCTCGTTTCTGTCTTCTCTACGCTTGCTTTTGCTGGTTTGTTGGTTCGCCTCCCTCGCCGTCCCGCGCTGTCGCTCGCGTTTCTTCTGTTCTTTGTGTGCCTTCCTCTCCGCCTTTCTTCTTTTCTCCTTCCCCCAGCGCCACCCTCCCCCCCCCACCCCCAATACTTCGTCCCCGCAAGCGACTCTCTGTGACCTGACGCGCGGTGACATCTGCACGCGGCGGGGAAACCTACACGAGGCGGAGGCGCGTTCAGCACTCGGACCTGTCTCCGCATGTGGTTCGCTAGTAGCTGAGTCGCTTCGTCTCCCCCCACCCCCAACCTCCACCGCCCCTCTACCACCCACTATTCGCCTGGGTTTTTCCCCCGTCTGTTGTTTTCGATCTCTCTACGAGCAGACACCGAAGAGGTCGTCGACACGCTGTCGATTTTCCCAGCTCTGGCACCCGCGCCTTCATCACCTCTCCGTCTCGCCACGCTACGACAACGAGAGAGAGAGAGAGAGATCGAGGCCGACAGACACGCAAGTTGGTTACGCAGCAGCCTTCTCGACTTCCTCTTGTTTTCTTCTTGTTTGTCTCCGCTGCTTTTGCATTTAGGGTTCTGCGGCGCGCTCGGTTGCTGCTGCTGGTGTTGCCTTTTTTTCTCTTTCTGTTTGTCTGTGTGTGTGTGTCTGCTTCTCCAGTACGGGACTCTTGGCAGTTACCCACCTCTACCGCGAGCTCGTGCGTGCCTGTGCTTGTCGTGACGGCTCTCTGCCTGCACGCCCACACTCGCCTTCGCCACCTCCTCCACGACCTCTCGTCCTTCATCCTCCCTGCCCTCTTGCGGGTGTTGAAGAAGGAGTGAAGAAACGAAAGCAGAAGGCATCCTTTTTCTTTCCTATTGTGTGCCCTCCCCCCCCCAACTCCCGTGCCTTCGATGAGTCTTGTACGGGACCGCTATGACATGTTCTGTCTTCCCAACCCGCCTGCAAGCACATCTCGTGTCATTCAGAGCTCCACCCCGACGTCGGTGATGCCGTCCTCATCGTCGACCTCGGCGCTCGGCACGCCGCGGGCCGACGTGTTCGCCCGGTCCCACGGCGGAGCGAGCAGCTCGTCGCACTCCGGAGTGTCCCCGATGGACCGCGCCCTCGCTGCCGTGGCCTCGCGGTCGCAGTCGTCGATGCCGCCATCCAGCGGCGCCGCCTCCCTCGCAGCCCCGCCCACGCCCAGCAACTGGATGGTGCGCGACCAGGCCAGCTTCGAGCGCACCCCGGTGCTCGCCCACCTGCCCGACATCGTCCCGTCCGTCGCATCCGGCGCCTCCCTCTACTCCCCGTCTGCCGCCCCGGTAGGGACGCCCGGGGTGTCGCCGCTGCTCAAGCCCCGCCACCTCCGCCTCACCGCCTTCAGCGACGCGGCCCTGCAGGATGCCGTCGAGCTGGAGCGGGCGGAGTTTCACACCGCGGCGGAGCGCAGTGGCACGGGCCGCCGGTGGACGCCGCGGTCGGGCTCCAGCTCGTCGCTGCAGACACCCGCCGCCACGGTCGTCACTCCACACTCCCTGCACGCGGACGGCGACTCGCCCTCGGCCTCCGCCACAGTGCAGCGCCTCTCGCGCCGCGCCAGCGCCACCCGCAGCGTCGACGAGACCCGCGCAGAAGAGGACACGGCGGGCAGCGCCTCCAGCATGGCTGCCTCCGGGGCCGCGACGATGCTGGGGAGCGGTGGCAATGTCGTGGTGCTCAGCATCCCGGTCCGCCGCGGCCGCTCGTGCGCCTCCACGGCCGCCGAGGAGGACCCCGTCAGCGCCGGGACGCCGCTGCTCGCGGGCCAGGAACTGGAAACGCCCGCGGGGCTCGCGGTGTGCTCGCTGGGGCAGGTCACCCTGCACGTCAGCCGCAGCAGCAGTTGCCGCACCTCGGCCGCACGCGCCTCCTCGACCGCGACGACGGCGCCGTGCCAGGGCGGGGCCTCCGCCGCCGCCGTAGGAGCAGCCGGGTCCCTGCCCATCATCGCACTGCTCCCAGACGCCTCCCTGTCCGCGGTGTGCTCCACCAATGGCACCGCCGAGGCCGCACCGCTCTACCCGAACCGATCCCCCACAGTCAGCGGAGCCCAGTCGCAGCAGGACGCTCCGACCATTCCCATCCGCACGTCCGCCGCCCCCGCTGCAGCAGCAGCAGCAGCAGCAGCGCCTCCGCCGCCCCCGCAGCCGTCGCCGTCGCAGCATCCCCCGACGACCCCGACGGACGAGGGGAGGGTAGGCGGTGGCGGCGCCCGGCACACGAGCTTCGCTCACGGGCAGCAGCAGCAGCAGCAGCGCTCGCCACTGCGTCCCAGCTCCGGCGCAACGCTGACGCAGCAGCAGCTCGCCGCTCACCTGCGCGGCGCGCCACCCGGCACCGACAGCTCCGCCTTTGTCACGATGAACCACTTCGCCAGCGGGGCGGAGCTGCACAGCCGGCCGCGCTACTCCAAGGCGAGCAGCTGCGCCTCCTTTGGGCTTTTCGGACCCGCAGACGACGCGGCGGACGACAGCGGCGTCGCGGGCTCGCGGCGCGCCGCCTACACCTCCCCGAGCACATCCGCAGCAGCGGCGGCGGCGGCAGCAGCGCACTCCAACGCGACGTCAACCTCCTCCTCCGCCAGCGCACCGCGGCCGTCGTGGGGAGCGGGCAAGAGCAACTTTGCCCACTCCACGTCGTCGCCCTCGAACCCACTAGCATCCGTCACCTACGGCAGCGTGCCGTCCACCCCTGGCACAACCGCCGCCACCGCCGCCGCAGCCGCACGCCACGACCCCACGACGGACACGTGGATGACCGAGGCGCCCGAGCTGCGCTTCGGCGCCGCCGGCTCGCCACTACCCCCGCCACCCGCACCGCACCTCAGTGACGCAGCGCACAGCACAGCCACCGTCAACACACTGGCCGGTGGTACGGCGGGGGACGGTCCGCCGCCGCACCCGCTCGTCTCCGGGGCGTACACCGTGCCAGACGTGATGTCTGTCGGCGGCACCGTCCGCCCATTTCGGTCGCGCGTCCGTGGCGTGACCCAGCCCGTGGGCGCCACCAAGCTGCTCTTTTCGCGCAGCCACGTGCCGAGCTTCTCGACGCCGCTGGCCGTCGTGCCACGCAGCCGCAGCACCGAAGACGTCTGCGCCGGTGCGGCGGACGGCAACGGCGACACCGTGAACCCCTCGACCGCCGCGCTGGACGGCAGCCGTGGACTCCGAGCTGCAGCGCTGCCGCCCTTCCCGCCCCCGCCGCCACCACCGCCCCCGCCGTCCCGCATCCCGTCCCCCATGCTCCGCTCGCTTGGGCACATGAGCGGCGGCTTCGCGGCCTTCTCGCACGATCAGCAGCTGCACTCACAGACCCCCATGTCGCACACCTGCGGGCAGTACGGAAGTGCGCAAGCCACGTGCTGCGCCGTCTACGACGTCACGGGCCGCCTCGTGATGTCGCGACCGACGTCCGGAAACGTCTCGCCGCTGCCGGAGAGCGTGTTGCAGCAGCAGCAGCAGCCCCCGCCACTTCCCCCGCCGTCCTCGCTGCCGCCGTCGCGGCTCATGTCCGAGTCGAACGTCGGGGACGAGGACCGCGGCATCAGCTGTGGCCGCCTCACCGCCTTCTCCTCCAAGCCGGGCAGCTTCTCGTCCGCCACGACGACGGTTGCCGACACGCCGCGGCAGTCGGCTGACGACGGTGCGTCGCGCTTGACGTCGCCGCTGCTGATGGCCAGCACGTGCCGCAGCACCCCGGTGGAGCTCTCCCAAGCACCCTCAGCCGCGCATTCGCACCTGCTACAGCAGCAGCAGCAGCACGGGAGTGCCGCGCGCTGTCGCAATGCAGGAGCAGTGCCTCTGCCCAGCTCGCCGCAGTGGGCGTGCAAGTCCTGCGGCGCCACACCAGAGACCGGTGGTGGCGGCGGTCTTGGCGAAGCTGCACTGGTGACTGCGATTGCCACGCAGCGGCAGCTGGGCGGCGGTGGCAGCAGCCGCGGAAGCGGTGCGGGGGGCTGTCGGCGGTGCTCGAGCACGTCGCGCTGCGACAGCTGCTGCGACTGCCGGCTCACTGCCCCGTCCCCGAATGGGCAGACACGCACGGTGCCGGTCATGGCCACGCCGGTGCGCGAGCCTCTGTCCGCATCCGTCGCCTCCTCCCTGCTGTCCCTGGCGGCCACCGTGACGAGTGTCCTGAGCGACCCGATGGTGCTCTCCTTCTCCTCTGCTAACCTCACGGTACCGCAGAGCGCCTCAGCCAGCAACCTGCCAGGCCCGGCTCTCACGGCAACGAACGCGGGCACGGGCACCGCCACCGGTGGCGGCCCCTCACCGCACCGCTTGAGCGACAACTTCGTGATGCGCTCAGACGCGGAGACGGTGCAGGGGCTGCCGCGAGGTAAGGTTCCACGCATGCCGGGCTGCTCGATGCGGGACTGGGCCGCACACCTCAGCGTTAAAGAGGCGGAGGCGCGGCGCCGCGAGCAGCAGCAGCAGCAGCAGCACAACCACCACAACCGCCGTGCCCCTGCGACGGCGCCGGCGGCGGGTGGCGCGCTGACGGGGGCCGCGCACGGGGGTTGCGGTGCGGGTGCCCGCTTTGCCTCACTGCCCCGCATGACGCCGCAGGAGGTGGCGCAGCACAACACCTCGGATGACTTGTGGATGGTCATCCGCAACGTCGTCTACGACTGCACGACCTTCCAGCGGTTTCACCCCGGCGGGGAGAAGCTACTGCTCGCCTGCGCCGGGCGAGACGCCACGGCCGTGTACGACCGCTTCCACGCGTGGGTCTCCTGCGAGAGCTTCATGGCGCCATACGCCGTCGGCGTTCTCGCCCCACCAGACAGTCGCTGAGGCTTCGCCTGCACCGCGCCCATTCCGTTTGCCTTTGTCGTCCTTCGCGATATCTACGCCTCTCCGCACTCCAGTCTACTGGTGGCGTCTTTCTTTTCTGTCCTTTGACATGCTTATGTAGCCTCTCCGCACCCGGCGTGGCTGTATACGATGTGCGCGTATGAACGCATGAGGGGGGGGGGGCTGGTGTGCGTGGGCGCCACCGCCTTCGCTGCTGCTGCTGTGTTCTCTCATCGCTGTTTTTTTTTCCTTTTTCTTTTCCGTTTGTTTCCGCGGCCTCGTCCTCCTCTGCGTCTTCGCCTCAACCTCACACGTCTTCTTCCTCCCTCCCTCTCCCCTCTCTCGCTCTCTCTTGCTTGCTTTCCTCTTTTCCTCTACCGTGAGTGGGCCGCCTGCGCGTGTGACTTATGTGTGTAACTTGGAAAGGATACACGCAAAGTCGCGTGAATGTAGATCAACACGCACACCCCAGCCTCGCCCTCTCCCTCGAACATTCGCCATCATCACCCACCCACCAACCCATCCACCCTCCTCCCCCCCTCTCCCGCCTTCTTCACCTCCGCTGTTGCTCCTCCCGCACGATGTATGTGAGAGGCTTGCGCGTCTTTGTGAAAGGAGTTTGCATTCGTGCGCCGTCGCGCGCGGGGGACGGGGGTTGATCGGGTAGGCGTGCGCCATGGGTGCCGTGTTTTCCGTGTTCTTTTTCCCTCTCACGTCCTCTGCAAGCGTAACGACGTCTCCTCCTCGGCTTCTCCCTCCCTCTCTCTCTCTCCACTGCGTCTCGTGCGTGGCGTCCTTGATTTGTGCGCGCTCATTC
>JASAOO010002961.1:0-15132 GCA_030849075.1 Zelonia costaricensis | reverse complement strand
TCCCCCTCCACATGGCGGAGGCCCAGGCAAGCCCAGCGGTGGGGGCGCCGGCACGGCACCGCAGCGCCGTGTACCTCGGCAGCAGCTTCGTGGAACTGGACGAGGACCCGTCGAGCATCACGCTGGAGGACCTATGCGAGGCTTTTGGTACACCGTGGGAGAGCGGCATGCACGTCAAGCACCGCGCCACCGGCCGCGTCGTCGCCACCCTCCCCTTCGAGCCGCTCCCGTCCCTCGATGAGGTGGCGGACGTGCAGGTGAAGCGAGAGGCCGCCGCTGCCGGTGCGCTGAGCGCCGACACCGTCTTCCCTCTCAGCGCCGACGTCGGTGACGAAGGCGCGGAGCAGGACGGAGATGCCGAGGCGGACGCCGTGCCGTACGCCGTCGTCTACGACCTCGTCACCGCCGCGGCGCCCGATGCGGACGCCGAGACAGAGGTGGCGGCGGCGGTGGTGGCGGCTGGCCTGTCCGACGCGCTTGCCCCGAGTGCCGAGGGGGCGTCAAGCATTGGTGAGGCCATGCGTCAGCTCGTTGAGCTGGGAGCTGCCGAGCTGCTCACCGCCGAGCCCGTCTCGGTTTCGCAGGCGCGGCGGGAGTACAACCCGCCCGAGGCGCCAGGACTACTGCGCCGCATGGTGTACAGCGCGTCGCAGTACTCGCCGTACCGCGTCGAGCGCGACCCCATCACCGAAGGCAAGCACAGCCTCTTCCGCTCCTCGGCTGCCGGGCTGGGTGGGGGTGGTGGCGGCGGGGCCGGCGGGCCGTCGCCGACCGGCACCGGAGGGGCGCACGCGCTGACGGCCCAGGACGTGGGTGAGGGCGGGCCGTACACGAGCTATCTGGACAGCTACGCCCTGACGGCGCCGTTGCGGGTGGCCTGCTGTGCTCTTGGCCCGCTGACGGGCGGCAAGTCCGCTCTCGTCACCCCCTTGACTGCAGAGGAGCAGCAGCGTATCTTCGGTAGCTAGGTCCGCGAGCTCTCTCGCGGCGGCGTTGACGTTCTTTTTTTTTTAGTTTTTTCCCCCATGCGTGCCTGGAAAGAAGCTCAGGCGTGAGCGGTGGGTGCTGCGTGCCGCTCAACACCGTCCGCCCTCTCCATCTCTTTCGCAGCTCCTCGGGGATGACGCAGGAGGCGTAAGTCAGCAGCTTGTCCCCCTCCCCCCCTCCCACTTGAACACGCGCGAAAGGGAGTTGCAACACTAACACAAAGACCAAGCGCCTTGCTACGAAGGCTACGCTACGCGAGGACCGAGGGCACTTCAAAAAGATCACTGCTTCAAGAGCGGGTAGTGCTAGGCGTCTCCTCGCGTCGCTCAGTCGGAGGACAAGGGTCTGTCAATGCCTGACCAGCACGTTGGTCGGCGCGGCAGTTCAGGAATACAACCCTACTTCCTCCTCCCCAGTCACCTGAATGACTCTCCACATCCTCCCTTCCTCACTCGATTCGTCTTCTGCTGCAAGTGCATTTGTCACAAACAGTGTTGCCGCTGCACGATTGGCCCACGCCGAGCTCGGCTTTGATTGCATCCCCAGAGTGTGTGCCTCTTCCCTCGTGCACTGGTGCTCGCCCGCTGCGTCGGGAACGCTGTCCACGTTGTCTGTCGCGATGAACGGCCACGGCGCGTGGGAGGCCGCGGTGGAGGCGGCGGCCGACTCGAAGAAGAAGAAAGGCGGCGGCTTTCAGACGCTCGGCCTAGAGAAGCCACTGCTCGATGCCATCCTGAAACAGGGCTTCACCGTTCCGACGCCGATTCAGCGCAAGGCCATTCCACCGATGCTGCAAGGCAACGACGTCGTGGCCATGGCGCGGACCGGGTCTGGCAAGACGGCCGCCTTCCTGATCCCGATGCTGCACCGCCTCAAGACGCACTCCAAGATGGTGGGCATCCGCGGTCTCGTGCTCTCGCCAACACGCGAGCTGAGCCTGCAAATCCTGCGCAACGGCTTCGCGCTCAACAAGTACCTCGACCTGCGGTTTGCCGCGCTGGTTGGCGGCGACTCGATGGATCAGCAGTTTGAGCTGCTCGCCTCCAACCCCGACCTCGTCGTCGCCACGCCTGGGCGCCTGCTGCACATCATGGAGGAGGCCTCGCTGCACCTCACCGCCGTGCGCTGCCTCGTGCTCGACGAGGCGGACCGCCTGTTTGAGCTCGGCCTGCAGCCGCAGATTGGGGCCATCATGCAGAAGGTGCCCGAGTCCTGCCAGCGCGCCCTCTTCTCCGCGACGATGCCCAGCGTGCTGGCCGAGTTCACGAGCGCCGGCTTGCACAACCCGGTCGTCATCCGGCTCGACTCGGAGATGAAGCTGAGCGACCAGCTGAAGCAGAGCGCCTTTCTTGTCCGCAACGACGAGAAGGTGGCGGCCCTCATTGTGCTGCTGAAGCGCATCGTGCACGTCGGCGAGGCCGCGACAAACAATGCGCAGGCGCTCATCTTTGTCGAGTCCAAGTTCCACGTCGAGTTCCTGCAAATGGTTCTCACGGCGTACGACATCACGACGAGCGCGGTGCATGGGCAGATGGACCAGGAGGCGCGCCGGCTCTCCGTTCGCAGCTTTGCAAAGCGCGAGACGAGCGTCATGGTGGTCACGGATGTCGCCGCGCGTGGGCTCGACCTCCCGCTGCTCGACAACGTCATCAACTTCTCCTTCCCCTTCAACCCGAAGCTCTTTGTGCACCGCGTCGGCCGTGTAGCGCGTGCGGGCCGCTCTGGTACGGCCTACTCGATCATGACCTTCGAGGACTTCCCGTACTACGTGGACCTGATGCAGTTCATTGGCCGCCCCCTGCAGTCCGCCCCAACACCAGGCGACCTCCTCTTCACGGCCGACGACGGCTGCTACGGCCGTTTGCCGGAGGAGGACATTCAGCTGGAGCTCGACTTCCTGAAGCGCCTGCACGAGAGTGACGTCGAGGTGCGCAACATGACCCGCGTCGTCGAGAACGCGCACAGGAAGTTCAACCGCACCAAGAAGAAGCCCACACACGAGGCCATCCAGGAGGCCCGCAAGCCGCAGTACGCCTTTGACCGCACCCCGCTGCACCCGATGCTGCTCGACCGACTCGGCAGCACGCGCGTCCGCGCCGATGAAGTTCGCTTCGACCTGAAGCGCTTCAAGCCGAAGGAGCTCTTCTTGGAGATGGGCTCGAAGGAGAAGCTGTTTGAAATTCGTCAGCCCGAGACGGTGCAGTCGCTCGCGCGCTCGTCCGGCAGCGCCGATGCCGCCGCGGCAGGTGCGTCGGCATCGGGCAGGTCGAAGGCACCCAGCGCCGCGGCCGCGGCGTCAGCCGCTGCGCCGGAGAAGAAGCTGTCTTTTGCGGAGCGCATGCTGCAGCGAGCTCAGGAGCGCAAGAAGCGGGAGCGCGAGGGCGGCAGCGGCAACTCGGCCAACAGCGACGACGCCGTCATGAGCCTCATCACGCACCCCCGGCAGACCGCCTTGGATCTCGAGGAGGGAATCGAAACCGGCGCCTACCGCGACGAGAACTTCTTCATGGACCTCGAACGCCGCGACACGCTCGATAACACGCACTACTCCGTCAAGGACGCGACGATGGACATTGTCGCGGAGACGGCCGAGGAGGCGGCAGCGCAGCGGCAGGTGTTCGCCTGGAGCAAGAAGAAGAACCGCTACGTGAAGATGCACGTGAACGACGCCAAGGCGCTGCTGAAGGGAGTCAAGAACGAGGCCGGCAAGGCGATCAACTACAAGAACAAGCTCGAGGCGTACTCGAAGTGGATGAAGAAGAGCAACATGCGTATTCAGGACGTCGGGGAGGAGGAGGACCTCGTGCCGCTCAAGCGCGCCAAGGCTGCTGCGTTGTCGGCGCAGCCCGTGGACGACGGCGACGCGGGTGGGGATGCCGACTACGTTGACATCAGCGACCCGAACCAGGGCAAGAAGCTGCGCATTGGGCGCAAACAGAAGCGGCTGCCCAAGGACGGCCACGTCCGCTCCTTCGAGGAGATGGCGACGATGCGGCGGAAGGCCGAGAAGGAGAAGGGGCGCCTCGCTCGCAAGCAGCAGCGCAACGGAGGTGGCAAGAAGAAGAGCAAGTGAGACGGTACAGCTTTGGACAGGTCTTGCGGCGAGGGTGCGTCATGCTGGCCCTCTCGCTGTTGTTGCCGTGACGCGCTTGTGAAGATAACTGGTCTGCGACAAATTCATGTTGACGCCCCTCTCTCCCCTTTCGAGTGTTTGTTTTATTTTGACCGAATTGCTAAACTCTTCGCTTAACTCTCGCGTGTAATCGCCCTTAATCAGTCGAAACTAGCAGGAGCAGAATGAAGCACGTTGTGATTTGCTGACGAAGAAAAAAGAAATGAGATCACGGATGCGCTCACCTTTGTGTGGTAAGGGTGCGAGTGGCGTCTTGACAGTACTGCCCCTGCCAACTCTGTCTTCTCCTCTTGCCTCTGCCTTTGCCGCGTCGGCGTGGGCAAGAGGCTCGACCGCGTCGGGTGCTGCTCGACCGCGCTGAAGCGCTGCAGGTATCCCCTCACCCGAGCGCCTGCGCCGGTCGTGCCCCTCTCTTTAGGCCCCTTCACGGTGGGCAGGTACAAGAAATTGTGCGTGTAGCTCCAGGGCACCCCGCGCATCACCTTTCGGTTCAATGAACGCCGTCAAATCTCGTTTTCCCTCTTCTCCATCGCCTTCTCGTTCAGCACCGCTGGCGCTTCAAGCATTTACGGCCCTTCGTCTGTGCAGAGGTCGCTTCATTTGGCCGCCCCTCTTGCCTTTCACCAAACCTGCCCCTAGCTCTCTCGCTCGCCTACATACACCTCAAAACACACTGGAACACACACACACACACATACACACACGCAGGGGTGAAGCTGCTGCGTTTGTCTCAGCTCCTCGCCATTTACGCTCTTGCTTTGAGCAGCTTCTTCCTCTCTGCGCGAGTTTTGCGTTGTGATTCTGAAGCTGGCGCATGGCCCGCGCATTTCTTCTCGTTTTTGCTGGATCTCGACGCTCTTGACGCCCCCCCCCCCCGCCCGCCCTCCGCCTCCTTCCTCTCTTGCGCCAAGTATCCTCTACCAAGGCCGAAGCAGCGCGCGCATATGAACGGGTCGCGGCCACGCACGCCGCGCGATATCGGCGCCTCGCCGCTGAGCGCGCCGCACCGCCCCGGATCCACCTCTCGAGGCAACTCCAGCTTGCTGAACTCCCAGCTGTCCGACGTGAGCACGAGTGCATCACCGGAAGAGAATGCCCTCTCACGTGCGCTGCTGCAGTCTACCGAGAACGGGGACTTCCTGAGCTCCTCTGCCGCAGGGCGCAGCCCGCGCGCCACGGAGACCACCGTCGTCGGCGTTCTGCAGGCCCGTCGGCACCGGCGCAGGAACGTAGGCGGCGGCGAGCTGCAGCTGTCGCGGCGCTACCACGCGGACGTCGCCGCGATCGGCACGGCGCCGGAGCGGCGGCCCTCGCATCGAGTTCCAACAACGCGGAGCCCGCCTGAGGTCGGCTTCTCCGCGCCGCTGCCCCAGAGCGGCAACGGCGACAGTGAGGTGGGCTCATCTTCGACGACGGGGAGTGTGCTGTTGCCGGACAGCGGCACGGCGCTCGCCTCGTCGAGTGGCACGCCGAGCGACCGCAGCAGGACCCCCACCAACTCGCTCCCGCTCGGAAGCGCTGGACGGCACCGGAGCGCCCCACGTCAGCAAGCGGAGTTCGAGGCGCGTTCGCCCCTGTCCGTGCCGCTGTTGCAGTCCGTCTCTGCGGAGCAGTCCGTCTCCCCCTCGACGCCGTCAGCCCCGTACCGCTCTCCCGACGCTCCGCCGCAGCAGCCGACGCTGCTCAATCTCGCGCGACAGGTGTCGGCCACCGGCCGGGTGCCAGTCGTGCCAACCGCTGCAGGCACCATCATGCCCTCGGCTAAGTCGGAGTCCTTGGGCCCTTATCACCACACCGTACCACCAACACTACCGTCGCAGCTCGCCACGCCACCAGAGCGACACCCCCGCATTCCGTCCCCCACGCGCCTACACGCGTTGAGTTCACCGACGCTCGCGACGGTGGCACACGAAAGGCGAAACAGCGGCGAGGCGGAGGGAGGGCGGCGGTCCCCATGCGGGGCACCGCCCGTCCCTCATCGAGCAGCGTCCACTCTCTCCTCCGTCTCCACGGAAGACTCGATGGTGCCGACGTCGGCGGACTTGTCTGCGAACAGCGCGCGAGCGGCGCGCGGCCGCGGCCAGCGTGGCAGCCGATGCAGCTCCACCGACTCGGTCACGCCGCGCTCGGCTTACGGTAGTGAGAGCCGACTGAGCGAGACGAACCTGTTTGCCGACCCCACCGCTGCCCCTGTGGATACTGTGGAGCGGGTGTGGCCATTCACTGAACCGCTGGAGCTGCGTGCCATCGCGTCACACGTGGTGCAGCGCATCGAGTGGAACTTGATGGTACGCCAGGTTATTGTGACGCTGCCGCTGCTCGTCCTGGCCAGCTTCTACGCGGTGTACAACTCGCCGTCCACCAGCCACGACGTTGCGCACACAGAGTCGCTGCGGCAGCTTTTCGAGCGGCCGACTTTTCCCGCGACGGCGACGGACCTGGAGACGTACCGTCAAAACAATGTGCTCGAGCTGAGCAGCGCCAACCTTGGCGCGAACCGCCACTTCAAAGAGATTCAGACGCAGGCTCACTGGATTCAGTTCTTCGCCGATGTCATGCTACTCCGCGCTTTTCCCGGCTGCGGCAATATCCTCGGCGACGCCTTCGACCTCTCGAACTTGCGCCAGCGCGACGTGTCCGTCGACGGCTCCGGCTTTGACGAGAGGAGCGAATGGGGCTTTGTCGGAGGTGACGGCTTCTGGATTCCGGAAGAGAATGCGAGGTCGCAAGCTGAAGTCAGCGGGGTGGGCACCGTGACAAAGGTGCGCAGCACGGCCATCGGTGGTGGCCGTAGTGCAAGCAGCAGGCAGGGCAGCTGTGGAGGCGGCAGCCAGCGCTGTGAGCTGCGGAAGCGTCTTTTGTATGACGAGCCCCAACCGGGGCCGAGCGAGCACATCTTTCTCGGTGCCATGCGGGCCCGTACGATTCGAATGCGCGGCAACACGGCGAAGCTGCAGACCCGCATGTACCCACCCGCGAACGTTGCCTTCCCACGAGACGGCTGGGCCCGCTTCGCGCATCGCGTCAACGAGGAGACGGCGCCGTCACGCTGCCCCTCCATCAGGGTGTTGAACTCGACTACCGGCGCAGCGGAACCGCTCTACGTCTACCACGCGCCGGAGGCCAGCGACCCGTACTGTGTCGGGTCTACGGGCTTCATCGCCAACTACCACTGCGGCGGCTACTCCTTCGAAGTCCCGTTCCGCGCAACGCCGCTGTACGCGGCCCAGTTCCGCGCCGCCATACGCAACACGTCGTGCTTCTTCTTGGACAACTGGGCCACACGCTTCGCCGTCGTTGAGTTCTTCACGTACACGCCCTCAACCGACTCCTTTCATCAGGTGAAGTACCGCACGGAGGTGGCGGCCGGCGGCGACTACGTGAACACGGCCGTGTACCGCACCTTTCCGGTGTGGACGCCGGCGCGGACGGGCGAGCTCGTGTACGTGTGCGTGACGGCAGCGTACATCATCTTTTTTCTTGGCACACTCGTGGTGCGCGTGTACGAGAAGGGTCGCTATGGGGCTGGTGTGGTAGCCGTCCTGGTCGACTGGAGTGCCTGGCTCGACCTCGGCGCCTTCACGAGCCTCACGGTGTCGTTCATCTACTACTTCCTGTGGGTCGCGCTGTCTGTGCGAATTGCACCGCAGCTGACGGTGCCGCTGCAGTCCGACGCCTACCCCGCCTTCCTCGACTCCGTCGCCTGGCTGTACGACCGCCGGAGCACGGCCGCGGCGATGGGGGTGCTGCTCTGCTTCAATCGGCTCTGCACGCTGCGGGCACTGCTACGGCCCATGGACACCTTCCTCATCGCCATCGAGCGGAGCACCGGGACGGTGGTCGCCATCACTGCCACCTACGCGGCCGTTGCCATCGCCTACGCCCTCGTGGCGTGGGCCGCGTTCGGTCCCTTCTCCGACTCCTACCGCACCTTTGGCGCGTCGCTGTTCACGTGCCTCACCTTTTGGACCTCCACCTACTTCGTCGTGCCCGAGATCGAGAACATCAGCTTCCAGTTCATTACCTTGTTTTTCTGGTCCCTGACGCTGGTGCTCGGCGTCGTCGCCGTCGCGCTGCTGCTGGCCACCATCACGCACAGCTTCGCCCAAGTTCAGAAGGAGCAGGGTGTGACGTTCAACGAGGCGTGGCTCATGTCCCAACTGGCGCACATCCGGCGCGCCATGACCTGGCCCCGAATCCGGCGCTTTGTCGCGAAGGTGTTCTGCCTCTTCCCGGAGAACGAGTACCTGCGCGGCTTGCTTGTCCGCATGGAGGCCGTGTACGGCGCCGCGTCGCTCGGCCACCTCGCCGCGGGCAGGGCGGAGCGCCGCAGCTCCGGCCCGAGCTGGTGGGACACTTCTGTGA
This sequence comes from Zelonia costaricensis, assembly GCA_030849075.1. Taxonomy (NCBI): domain Eukaryota; phylum Euglenozoa; class Kinetoplastea; order Trypanosomatida; family Trypanosomatidae; genus Zelonia; species Zelonia costaricensis. The sequence continues at coordinate 6,647 of JASAOO010002961.1, read as the reverse complement.
CGACGATGCCGACAACGGGGATGGCGGCGACGGCGGAGCGGGGGTTCGAATCGGGCAACGACCCCGGCACCGTGGGCACCGCAGCATCGGCCTCGTCGCGGCGTGTCAGCGACCTGCGCTCCGCGTCCACGCTCGGGTGGCGGCCGCACTTTCCGACCGCGCCACTGCCGACATTCGCGAACACGTCCCAGCGCGGTCTGGATGGGACGGCGTCTTCCGTGGACGGCGCCGCACCACGACAGGGCCCATCCGCGACGCCACTGTCCTCGTTTCAGCAGGAGAACGGGCGGCGCGTGAGCGTCGGCGGTGAGTCGAGCAGCACGGCGCCGCCCTCGTCGCGGCGCGGCGGGTCCTTGAGTCGGACCTCGATGCAATCACGCTCGTCCGACTATGCGGAGCTGCGGCGGCGCTACGAGGAGCTGCGTGCGGTCGCGGCCACGGCCCTGCAGAGTGGGCGACGTGTTGACTTCTTCGAGTGGTCGTCCATTATTCCCCACGACGTGGTGGTCAAGTGCGGTGGCATGGCATTCTTTGCGGACTGGTGGATCGAGATGGCGGAGGCGCAGGCAGAGATCGCGCAGACGCCTGAGGAGCAGGGGCGCCGCGCCCTGCGCGAGGAGGCCAGCATCGCGACCCAGCGCGAGGTTGCCGTAGGAGTTGTGAGCATCAGCCAGCTGGACACCACCTTGTCCCATCTCGAGGCCCACGTCGACAAGCTGCTCCACAACGTGTCTCGGCGGTAGTTGGAAGCTACCAAATGCAAAAAAAAAAACCGGAGCGAGCTGATCTGCTTGTTGCCTTCACACCCCTTGATAATGCTTGGGGAAGGAAAGAGAATGCCAAAGTCGTAGTCCTCATGAGAGAACAACCGGGAAGCCAATCCGGCACGTGTGGCGGCGCCCACAGCTCCGGCTAACACTCTGTCGGCTAGCTGAGAGGCGCGTGCAGTTCATGGCAAAGCTGCAGGACGAGGGGCCAGTGCGACTACGGCAGTTCTGCGCACGAAAGCTGTTGAAGGCAATGCCACTGCCCGAACCCACTTACCCTGGGTTCCGCCGAGTTGCCACGCACTGTGAGTATGTGCATGCAACTCGCATGTGGCGCTGCAGAGTTGCATTTGCCGCCGCGTAAAGGGATCCACACTCGAAAAGAAGGAGAAAACGAAACAACAACAAAAAACGGGATTAGGTCGCAAAAGCGGCCTTTTCATATTTTTTTCACTCTCTTGTGGTTGTTGGTATGCTGTCTTCTTCGCTCGTCCGCTGCTGTGTCTAAGGTATTCGAATCTCGCATTTCACTTCCCCCCCCCTCCTCCACTGATACACATACACTCACACATACACACACACGGCTAAATGAGTGTGGTGCAGGTTTGTAGGATAACCTGCCCGATTCTTGGATACCAAAAGACGTCGTAGCCGTAGCAAACAACGAAAACCAAAGCAATAGATCGACATAAATCCGAAACAGCCAAACACCCAAACGCGCTTCATCGAAAGAGGACTCCACCATCGCCCCTTTCTCGGGCACCTTTTTTTTTTGCTCTGTTTCCTCTTGCCTTTCCTCCTTCTCCCCGCCCCTACGCCTTGAGCGCGCGGTGAGCCCCAGCCACAAGAACCGCAAACGAAAAGGACGAGAATTCGCCTTTACGTCAGTTTTAACAAAAAACCGCGGGTTCTTTTTCCCTTTTTTCTTGTCTCCGCGGTACCGGGGTTCGCCTCATAGCTGCCTGCCCTCTTCCCTTTGACACCTGCCACCCTCCCGAGAGCTGAGGACAACGCTGTCCGCATCACGTTCCCAGTGACCTACAGTGCTGCCCAGAGCCCCGTTTCACCTCCTCACTTTCTTCTTTCTTCTCATTTTCTTCCGGACTTTTTTTTTCGCGTTAGCCGTCTTTACCTTTTTTGTGTTCCTTCCCCACGCGCCGCTCGCCTTCCGTCGTCGCGTCTTTCCGTCCCCCGTCTGTGACACAACACGCTTCGGTCTTCTCCCCGAACTCTCGCCATTCTCTTCGCTTCGCCGCCATTTTCCATCTCTCTCGCGACTCTCCTCCAGGTTTTTCCTCGAATACCTTTCGCCCCACTCACTCACATACACACACCGCGATCGCCCCCTCCCCTCCCCTCCCAGCGACGTGTCGCCCCTTGTTGAGTCGCGCTGTGCCGCCTACCCTTATCTTCTACACACACACACACACGCCAACGCACTCCCTTCCCCATCCCTTTTCACCACACATTCTTGGGAGCGGCGTATTCTGTTCAAGCAGGCCTTTGCTCTTGTTCTTCTTCTGCCTATTAGTGTCGGCGCCAGAGCCCACAGCTCCTCTTCCCTACACGCACGCCTCACGACAAGCTTGTCCGCTTCGCGTGACCCTCTGCGTGGCACCACGTCTCGGAGCGCCTCGTACGCCGCTTGACTTGCTGCAATTTTTTTTTTTCGTCCCCTCGCGGCCGCAGCGGAAACGCCTCGTAGTACCACGGAAAGCGAAATCTTCTGACTTTTCCCCTCATCTCCGTCCGTTGTAGCAGCGCTTTCCACGGGCGTTTTTTGTGCACACTGGCTGACCGTGGACTTGTGTCTTTAGCAAACCCACAGCACCAGCGTGAGATAGTTTACCTCTGTCACCTCGTACTCTCAGTCCTTCTCTGTGGCCCTCCCCCCTCCTTCCTGTTTGGTCTTCCTCCTCTCTCTCTCGCTGCCTTTTGCCACTGTCTCCGTCTTCACCGCTTTCCCTTTCACCTCTTTTTGTCCTGCAGCACTCGACCCTTCTTTCATGCAAGATTGAGCCTGGGTTTGCGTGGCCGTGCGTGCGTGTGATCAGTCTTTCATCGCCGTCTTTTTCTTTTTTTCCTTTCCGGTGTGACCTCGAGTGTTTGCCCCTCTCTGTCCTCACCCCCCCTGACTCGTCTTTCTCTCGCTGTCTGTGGGCCTGCTGTCTTTTCTTCTGGTTGCCTCTTTTGTTACGACGACGTCTACGGCTGCTGCGTCCCTATCAGCCGCCGTTGCCCGCCACCCGCCCCCCCCCCTCTTTACCCGTCCCCTTCCCCCCAAAGAACAAGCTCCACCCACTACCCTCCTCCAGCTTTGCGCCACTCCACCTCCCTCGCCAAAGAGAACGCTGACCCAGCTCCTGCAGCTTTTTGCGCGTCGCTCTTTTCCTCCGTCGGCATTCCCCGCACCTCGCCCCTCCCCGACTCCCTTTTTTTTTCTCCAGTGCTGATTACTTGTGTGTGTGTGTGTGTGCGTGTGTGTGTGTGTGTGGTTGGTTCTCTTTTACAGTTCTGCCCTTTCATCGCTTCCTTTGTTTACTTCTTCTCCCTTCACTGTGCCTTTTGTTTTGTGCTTTTTTTTTTTTTTGCGCTGAGCTCGTTCTTGGTTCTTCTCTGCTCGAGGTTCCTTTCTTTTCTTTCCGCTTCACACGTTGCTTACCCTTGCGTGTGTCTTGAACACAGGCCGTGGTTGAGCTTCCAACGCTTGGTAGTGACTTCCGGTTTTGTTTGTTTTTGGCGCACACACACACACCAGCACACAATCAATCGCAACACTGAGAGTCGCCCTCTGCAAGGGTCGCGAACTGCAAGTCCGTGTCGCTTGTGCACAAAACTTCTAGCAAAGAAGCAAAAGCGGCACTTCACGTGTTTTGCAGAGGCGAACCAGCTCAAATCGGGATTCGAACGTGACGGCGAGAGCTGAAAACCAAGCTTCTTCCTTTCCGGCAGCCTCACACCATGCAGTGCGCCACGATCCGGTTTGCCACGCCACCACGGCGCTACGCCTCAACGGGCCAGCCCGCGGATGCGGAGCTGTCTGTCCTCACAGCAGGTGCCTCGCTCGCGCACGAGGAGGCACGTCCCGAGCAGCCTGCGCCCGGCAGCGTTGGCAACGTTCTCAAGGCCCTTACCTCGACCCCGCCCGACCCGCCGCCGCGGTGCAAGTCTAACGGCTCCCTCGCCGCGCTCGGCGTGTGGTCGGCAAACATCTCTCCGAATCGACAGCGCCCGCCGCACCGCCGTAGCGGTGGGGGTGTGCCCGGCGGCCGCTATGGCGCGGCTGGCGACCTCGACTCCCCTTGCGGCTCCCCGCGCCTGCGCCTCACCGGAGCCCTCTCGGGTCGCGGCACCCTGGCGCGGCCGCAGCTCTGCGGCGGCGGGGGCAGTTTTTGCCACCTCGCCTCCGGGGTCCGCCGCGGCGCGAACGCGTGTGGCAACAGCAACAGCAGCGCCGCGACCACGGCGAGCGACAACGGTGCGCTCGCCGCACCCGGTGTGTCTCCTTCTCTCTCTGCGACCCCGAGTGAGACTGAGGACGACGGCGCCGCTACCGGCGGCGAGTCCGTGCTCGCCAGCTCGAACGTAGAGCCGCTCGCGGGCTCGCGCAGCGTCGTGCCGGGCGTCGGTGGCGATGCCCGCCCGCCCAGCTCGCCGTCCTTTGCGTACTTCTCAGGCAGCAGCCATGGTGGTCGCCGCGGTGGTTCGCCGTTCGCGCGTGACCGCTCGCTGGCGGGCAGCGTCAACCTCGCGTTCTCACCCCTCTTCGGCGCCCGCTCGGGGCGTGACGCCGGTGCCGGCAGCATCAACAGCAACTCCTCGACAGAGCACAAGTTCTTCGAGCCGCTGCGCTTCGACGCCCTCGGCCAACCGTTCTCGCCGCCGCCGCCGCCGCCACGCCGCTCCTGGCCGCTGACGTCTCAGCGCACGAGTTGCGTGCCGGCGCTGGAGCCGTGCGCGCTGGACTCCGCCGTGGCGTCGGCAAAGGACAACGACCTGGACGCGGCGCAGGCCCCGCTGAGCACCTCGCACGGCAGTCTCGGCGAGGTCGTGAAGCAGCAGCAACTCCTGCATGCGTGCCTCGTCTCCATCGCGCGAGAGCGGACGGAGGCGCCAAACTCGCTGCGTGGCTACGGCTCGCGCTGCTCCTCTCCCACGGCGATCACGCCGAAGTCGGGGCATCTGGGCAGCCGTCACCTCGCTGTGTTGTACCTCCTCCTCACCGTCCTTCTTCGGCTCCCTCTGCGCATCCTGGCGAAAGCGCTCTCGGCGGCGTGCCGGCGTGTGACGCGGGTTCTTGCTTGACGTGTGTGTGTGTGTGTGTTGCACGTCAGCAGAGTCGTGCCCGCCGAAGAGCCGGACCTCCTTTGAAAAGAAAAAGAAAGTGGAGAGGAAAAACGGCTGTTGGGGTGTGCCAGTCTTAAAACGTCGAATCAACTGCGTCAGCGCCCCACGTCTTTGTCCCTCCCCCCTTCTCCCCCACTGCCTTCTCTCCTCCTCTTGTTTCTTCCAAACCCCAAACTCTTCACCTTTCCACGTTGAAATCCTCTCCTCAATTCCCCGCAGCTGCGTGTGTGTGTGTGTGTATGTGTATGTGTGTGTGTGTGTGTGTCTGCGTGTTTCTATCAAACTCTGCGACTTCCTTCCCCTTTTTTTCTCGTAACGTGTTTTCGCCTGTGTATCTTCTGCTTGCGGGTTTGTTTTTTTGTTTCTTTTCTCAAGGCGTTTTTTTCTGCTTGTTTGTTGTTGTTGTCCCTTGTCCGCTGGCGATCGTGATTTTGCCTTTCTGTTTTCTCCGTCAGGTTTAGTGGTGTGCTGTGAAACCACACGCCCTCGTCTCTGCTGCACCATCCTACTCTTGCCCTCTCCCCTCTTTTTTTTGCTCTCCCTTTTTTCTTTTCTTCATCTTTCCCCGCCTTTGTTCAGCTAGTAGCCATTTTCCGGGGTTAAGCCGCGAGTGTCGAACTGTGGCGTGCCAGCGCACCAATTCTCACACACACAGCCCTGAATGAATGCAGTGTCGTTGACTGATTGTTAATTGTATGCGCAATCTTCTTTCCCGTTTCTCTGTTTTCTTTTGTTTGTTTTCGTCGTCATCGCATGGCAAAGGAACTGTCCGCGCAAAGTCTGCGCTGGGCACTGTACGAAAAGAAGTAAGCTGTACTCATGGGATGTGGCTTGCGGGTTCTGTCGAAGCGCAATGGTGCGTGAGTCGGGTTGTGAGTGCGCCGGCGAGTTCGAGCCCCCCTCCCTCGCTCTGGCTGCAGTCTTCTAACGTTCCCTTGTCTGGAACGGAAACAAAAAGAAATGGGCGTGCTCACATTTGCCACGCACCGCTTCCTATCTTCCTTTTCTGTGGATTTCGCATGCCGCCTCAATTCTTTTTTTGTTGTTGTTGTCAAGGATGCCTGTGAAGCTGCGCACGCTTTGCTGACCCACACGCGACGCCGTCTTTTCATGCACGTTTGTGTTTGTGGGTTATGCATCTCGTCTCACGCCTTTCTGTGACCCTCTTTGTTTTTTCTGTTTGTTTTTTTCTTCTTCTCCGTCGTCGACGTCTGCACCTCACCGTTCCTCGTTCCTCTGGTGCTCTTTTCTCCTCGTATTTCATGCGCGTTTTTTTTTTTTTCTGCTGTGGTTGCGGCTCGCAAGTGTTCTTTTTTTTTTTCTTTGCTGTGTTTGCCCGTCGCGGTGTGCTCCCTATTCTGGGTTTTGCTGCCCACACTCCCCCTACCTTGACCTCTTTCTCTTGTGTTTTCCTGCGCCCCAAAGGTACTTCCCCCTTGCTCCCCTGCCCCCCTCAAAAAAAAAAACGTCAATTCACCACTTTGCTCCCCCCTCCCCCACCGTCGCCCCCTCCCCTCCGCAAACCCTCCACCA
>JASAOO010002960.1:0-15103 GCA_030849075.1 Zelonia costaricensis | reverse complement strand
CCCCCTGGAGACCCTGCTCCCCTTGGCCTTCAGCCCCCCTCCCTCCCTCCCTCCCTCCCTCCCTTCCCCTGCACACGCACCGCGCAGCACCAGGGTGCAAGGTTGGGCCGCAGCAGCTGCGTCTCTGCACGCAGCCGTCGCTTGGGATGCCGTGACGTACTTCCATCGCTTCTTGAGAGCAGCAGAGCCCTCGCATACGCAAACGTGCATCAGCAGAGTTCGGTTGTGTCTCGAGGCCGCGTCAGGCGGACGCAGTGAGCGCCTGCTTGTGTGTGTGTGTGTGTGTCTGCGTCCATCCACACGTGACGGCTCGTGGACGTGCCCATGGCTGCCGTCTCTCGGGTCGCCTTGCCGGGGCGATTGGGAGCGTGAGGCAGCCCGAGCTCGTGGCGCGTCCTCCTAACCCCGCGCGTGGGGCACTGCGGCCGGTGGTTGCCGGCCTCGTGCGCGCGGGGACTTCAAGGAGGCCGCCGATAGAAGAGAAGATGGGCGTCACGCGCGGGGGTGTGCGTGGCTGCACGTGCGCACGGCTCAGCGCGAGTAGCTCCGCTTTGAGGGCCGCTTGCTGGGCACCGGCGCGGCACCTGCGGCAGTCCCGCCCACGCCCCCGCTCGCGCCTGCTACGGCCCCGCCCATCGCGGTCACGACCCCGCCGGCGCTGCCGCTGCCGCCTGCCGCTGCGGCGGCGGCGGCCCCGCCGTTCGCGCCCGCGGCGCCACCGTTGGCGGCCACGAAGGGCGGCGTGACGAGGCCGAAGGTCCAGAGCAGGGTACTCACTCGCCCATCCAGCAGGCCGCCCGCCCCGACGCCGACGTCGCCCTGGTCCGCCGCCCCCGCGTCCACCAGCACCGAACCCAGCTGCTGCTGGTGCTGCTGCATGGCATCGCCCGAGACGGTGCTGCGCAGGCGACTCCCGAGGGCACCCCAGACCCCACTCCCGACCGCGCCGCTGCCCACCCCACCGACCGCCGCCGCGGCGGAGGGCAGGCCGACCATGCTGCTGTTGGCGCTGGTGGAGTGCGAGGAGTGCCCGCTGCCACGCGCGACCGTGAAACCGTTGTACGGCGTCCCGCCCCGCCCGGCCGCCACGCCGCCCAGCCCGCTGTCCGAGCCCGCGCCGGTGCTGCCGGCTGCTGACCCCGTTGCCGCAGAGAACCACGCGGGGGTGGCGCTGCCCGACGCGGCGGCCCCACCCACGCGTGCGCCGACCCCGCCGTTGCGCACGACGGCGGTGGACGGCAGGCGATCGAGATCGAAGTAGCGCTGCCCGTCCGCAGCGAGCACCTCGGCGTGGGCCACCCGCATCCACGGCGCGGCCGCCTGCACGCGCGCCGCCCCGCTGCCGGCACCCGATGAGGACGAGGACAGCGCGGTGCGGCTGGTGGTCGATGAGGGGCCGAGCCCCAGCGGCCCATCGCTCGATCCCAGACCCCCGCCCCCCGCACCGCGTGTCGCGGACGCAGCCGAGGCACCGGACGCTGCGGGGTGGAGTGACACCGTCACACCCGAAGAGCCCGCTGCCGCCCCGCCCCCGCCTCCGCCGCTGCCGCTGCCGCCGCCGCCAGAGACCACGGTGGTCATGCGCAAGCGCATCGCCGTCGGAAGCTTCTTGGGCAGTCCCGTGGCGCTGTCGTAGAGGGAGCCGCCCCAGAGCCACGTCGGCAGGTGCGGCGGCACGAGCAAGGGCCCTGTGTAGTCTGCGATAAAGGCCACCTCGTCCTGCACCTCGCGGGTGAAGCGGAGGTACTCGGCGTGGGCCACCTTGGCGTCCCACTGCAGCAGCTTGCGCAGCGCCATGATGACGAGCCCCGTGACGTGGCGGCCGTCGAGGCAGTGGATGTAGAGGGGGTGCATGTCCTTGTTCATGATGAGCTGCAGCGCCTCGCTCAGCTCCGACGGCAGCAGCTGCACCTCCCCCTTCGCCCGCTCCGCGTGGATGTGGTGCAGCTGTATGTGCGCCGCCTCCGCAAAGCACTTCAGGTCGTACGTGGGCGGCTCGGGAACGAGGGAGACGATGGTGCGCAGCCGCAGCCGGCGCACGTAGGGGAAGTTGCGCAGCACGGGGTAGGCGCCACGGTACACGCCCGCCTCCACCCGCGCGAAGCGGAACGGCGGCACGTGGCTCAACGGGACCGGCACCGTCGACGTCGCGCGCAGCCCAAGTGCTGCGGCGACCTCCCGCTGCCGTTCCTGCTGTCGGAGCTGCGGGCACGCGTCGGTGCTGCCCTCCCGCCCGGTGAGGCTGCAGCCGGGGCTCTCCTCCTCGGTGGCTACGCCGAAACCGCCGCCCGTCGCCACGTGTTCGAGCGTGAAGATGGGCGTGCTGGGCCGCGGCGGTGCCGTGGCAGGGGAGCCGGCGGCGCTGCCAGCCCCGAGCTGCGGCGTGCCGAGGCACGCGGACCCCGCGGCGCCGGTTGAGGAGTTCGTCGTCTTCAGGTTTGCCGTCATCGCCGGCGCCTTGTGGCCGCTCCCCAGACCAGCGCTGCCCGACGGGAACCCCGCCAACGACGGCGTGGGCGACGACGAGGCCGCAGTCGTCGGGGCTGCGGCTCCCCCCGAGGGGCGGTGCAGGCGCAGCCACGGGCCTGTCAGTGCCGCCGCACTGGCACAAGACGACGCGCCGCCTGCGTAGCCGCCGCTGGCGCTGCCTGCGTGCCACGTGTACACGGCGGGGACGGCCGGTGCGGACGCGGGGGTGAGGGTGGCGGACGAAGAGGCAGCCCGGACGGAGGGTGGGGTGGAGAGGTGCGAGCCCGGTCCCGCCAGGGCCGCCACGGAGCCGGACGGCTGCATGCCGCTTGTGCTCAAGCCGCTCGGGCCCACCGGGATCGGCGAGGCTGCCGCCACCGACCCCGGCGTTGGGTGCTCGGCCGCAGCCACCCAGACGCTGTCCACGTCTCCCGTGCCGCCAAAGCCCGCGGCGCTCCCGAGACTGACAGCCATGGGCAGGCCGGCGCTGCCGCTGCCGCGCGGAGGCGGCGAGGTGCAGGGCAGCGGCGGGGTTGCCACGCTCAGGAGGTGCGGCGCTGTCGTCGTGCCGCCGGAAGCGGCCAGTGGTGCCCCCGCCGCGCTGGCGAGGGGAAAGTTGTGGTGGTGGTGGTGGAGGGCGAGGCCGGCGCGTTGCAAAGGGAACGGCGCCGCCCCGGCTGCAGCGGACCGGGGCCCGAGTGGCCGGATGTAGAAGTACGGCGACGCCCCGGCGGGTGACGACCGGGCCATCGGTGCTGGTGCGGGTGAGGCCGGCCCCGCCGCGTTGCTGGAGCCCACGGCGGCAGCGGAGGAGGAAGGCGACGTCAGCGCTCCTGGCGCGCACCCCGTCAGCGGCCCTGCGCTGTGGCTGTGGTGGTGGTGATGCTGTGGTGGTTGCTGCGGCTGCGGCTGCATCATCGCCGTCATCGCGGGCGGCGGCGACGCGGAGGTGCCGAGCCGACGCAGGCGCTGGTGCGCTGTGGAAGACGAGGAGGGGACTGCGGCGGCGGCAGTGGGGGTAACGGCGTGATTCATCTCTTCGAAGAGCGCGGCTGCGGTGGTGGTGGCGGGCGGGTGGTGGTGATGGTGCTGCGGCTGCCGCCTGCTCGAGAGGCCGTGCAGCGGGTGGTGGGCCCCCGGCGCGGACGGCGGCGAGCTCATGTCGAGGGTGTTCGCCGCGCGCGTGACTGAGGGAGACGGCGGAGGGGGGGGGGGGAGGTCGCGGGGGCGGGACTGGAGTGTTTCACAGTATAAACTAAAAGCGGAAACGCGGCGTGTGTGTGTGTGTGTGTGTGTGCAGGAGAAGATGTGATGGACGTTTTTAGTGACGTAGTGAAGCGGTACGTCCCCAAGGCAGGAAAGGGGGACCCCCCTTCCCTCCCCATGCGGAGCGAAGAGGCATACCCGCACACTCCCCCCCCCTCGTCAAGTCATACAGGAGCTGAGAAACAGAGGGAGGCTGGCCCAGGCGGTGGAGCCCTGCTGCGCCGCCGTCAGCTGCCGAGCACCTCCTCCACACTCGAACACACACACACACACATACACACACACGCACACACAGGAGCAGAACCATCTCCTCTGCTCCGCCAACGTGTTGTACTTCCGCGGCGGCTGTGCAGTGCACCCCCCCCGGGGGCGGCTCTTTATGTTTCCCGTGAAGACGCGTTAACGCACACACGTTTAGAACGTGCTGACATGCAGACGGCACACACACACACACACCCCTGGCAGCCACGCGCGGGTTCGTTAGCATCCGCACTCTTACGCGCACACACACGCACACACACACACAGTGTCAGAGAGAGGAGAAGAAGAAAACAGTCACAACCACAACGCCAGAGGCGCCACGGCAACCACGACGAGCACCACAAACACGCGCGATGCCGCGGGAGCCTCAAACCGCGGAAGAGGGTGGGGGGGGGAGGAGGGGGAGAGTGATGGGCGCTTTGCGATTTGCTCAGCAGGCGCTCGTTCTTGTGATGCCGAGGCTGGAGCCAGCGGCCCCAGCGCCTCACCCCTTCACCCCATCGCCAAGAATCCCCCACGCCATCGGGCCAACCGGCACTACAGCGTGGCAGTGAGCTTGTCGAGGCCGAGCATGCGTGTCGGCAGGGCCCAAAAGAGGTACGCCATGAGCGCGCCGCCAGTTGCCGCGCCGTGTTCCTCTGGCTTCGTCGTGAAGATGCGCCACACGTCGATGACCATGACGAAAGCCGTCAGCACGAGGAAGGGGATCGGCGGCTGCTGGATGAAGTTGAGGTGGCGGAAGATCAGCCCCTCGATGGCGACCAGACCCATGATGAACGGGTTCGGGCCGTAGCAGCGCCCGCGCACCTCCAACTCATCCATGCCGTAGTACAGCTCGAACTGCTGTCGCGCCACGTGAATCATGCCCCCGCCCAGGGTGCACAGCATGGCGAAGAAGGTCATGCGGGTGTTGCCAAGGAATCCGAGCATCGTGTCGCCGAACTGCCACAGAAGCCAGCAGTCGATCAGCAGCTGCAGAAGGTTCTCCTGGTAGAAGGCGTTGGTGAAGAGCGGGTAGACACGCGTCCAGTTCTCGTGCGACAGCGTGAAGTGCTCGACGATGAAGTCGCGCCAGTCGTCGTTGCCAAAGTTCATGATGAAGTAGCAGATCACGTTGGCCAGGAACATGATCATGACGATGTTGATGGTGTGGAAGGGTGCGGGGAAGGGCAGGTAGCCGGGGCCGGAGTTCATGTTGAACGGGTCCTCCTGCTCCCCGCCACCACCGCCCCCTTTCTGCTCTTCCTCCTCCTCGCCCCTGTACCGCTCCACGTTGTTGACGCCCTGAAGCTGGCCACCCTCGCTCTTCTTCGGGCTGCACGCGACGCGGGTGGCCGCGGCAAGACCGCCGTAGCAGCGCCGCTGCTGCTGCGGATGCAGCGCCGCAAGCATCACCGCCGCACCCCCCGGTGTCGCCATGCGCAGCGTCGCGCTGGAGAGGAAGGAGGCGCGCATCGGGACTGCGGCGGCGACGGCACAACTGCGAAGCGTCGCGAGAGGCACCGCGCGGGCGGTGGCGGCCTGCAGCGCGCGCAGCGCCACGGGCTGGCAGGAGCGTGCGCTGAACTCCACCGGGGCGGCAGAGGCGGCGCGAAGACTCCCACTGGCACTGCAACGCAGGTGGGGAGCCGACCGCACCACCGCAGCGCTGGCGGTGGTGGCAGCGGCGCGCGCGAGCCGCCGTGCGCCGTGGCGCACCGCAAAGGCGTACGAAGGCTGCATTGTGTTTCCCCCACGTCGGTGTCGAACTGGCAAGAGGGTGTTGAGGAATGGTAGAAGTGGGGAGGGAGGCGGGTGGGGGGGGGGGGGCCAACGTGCACACCGAGGCAGCACCGCAACGGAGTTTGTGAGGAGGTGTCTGTGCGTGCGTGTGTGTAGTGGAGACGACGGGGATCGTGAAAGCGGGCGGCGAGGGAGGGGGTCGGCAGACAGCACCGACACGACAACAGCGCCGGCGAACAGGAGCGGCACGAGGTATCTGTGAGAAGGAGAAAAGGAAAGGAGGGGAAGAGGAGGGCGAGACGTGCACACAAAGTCGAACGCACACAGACGTCGGTCGGTATAGGTGGGACAGCGGGCCGCTACGAGCGTGTGTGTGTGTGAATGAGTGTGTGTCCCCGGCACTGCGCGTTTGCCAAAGGGCACATGCGAGACGGTGAAGGAGGAGTGGAGGAAGAAAGTGGGTGACGGTGGCGCTCAGCGGCGTCGGGCCCCCCCCCCACGTGAAGGGCACTGCCAACATCACGGGAGTGGCGCGTGCCTGATTGCCATGGTTCGTGTGTCAAGTATGGAGTGAAGAGGGTCGATCGGAGGGATCCTGTTGTGATGCACTGCTGTTGCACCCTACGTAGTCTTCTGGGAGAGGCACGCGTGCCCGCAAGACGTACCCACGTCTCGCCGTTTCACGCCTGCACGGCGCTCGCCCTTTCCCCCCTCGTATCGTTGTTAGCTAGTAGCCTTCGGCACTGTGGAGATGATGCACCACGACGGCAACGCCAACGGCACAAACACAAACACACACACACCGCCGCCGCCGCTTGACGTGCAGCAGCGTACTCACACTCACACCCACACCAACACACCAACACATACGCAGAGAAGCACAGACCAACACGTAGATCTAATACCCTCGGACACACCAGCTCACACACACACACGCACACACGCGAGAGAACGAGCCACGTCGCGTGTTGCTCGCCAGGCGAACGGCTGACGGGCACACGCGCACAGGTGTGTCAGGGTGTGGGGTAGGCATGGGTGTGCGCGTCACTACACCGCCTCCGCCGTTGCAGCGGGCTGCTGCTGCTGCTGCTGCTGGGCGCGGCGCTTCTCCTCCAGCAGCCGCTTTTCCAGTTGATCGCGGTGCATGACGTCACGCAGCCGCATACGCCGGAGTCGCATGAAGTTCATCTTGCTGCGCAGGTGCGGGTTGGGCACAGCCCGTCCGCGGCCGAACGTCGGTGGGATCTGCGCAGCGAGGTCACGGAACGAGACGTGCTCGGGCACGCCGACCAGCGCCTTGGCCTCGTCGAGGTCGAGCTGATCGATGCGGACAATGTGACGCACGCGCCAGAGCTGCTTGCGCACGACGGGGATGTCTGGCACAATCGTGGTCTGCCCCATGAACTCCAGCCGCAGCTCCCGCAGCATGCGGTTCACCTCCCACGAGAACTTGAAGGGGTGATCGATGCAGGTCACTATGAAGATGTGGCCGACGCGGCGGTACGGCCCGGGGGTGATGGCGGTGGCCGACGCCGGAGGCGCCGCTGCGGCCGGCGGCGACGTCGTCGGCGCACTCGCCAGCGCAGCCGGCGTGCAGTGCAGGCCGCACCGCGACGTCCGCGACGAGGACACGGCGGCGGCGGCGGCAGCGGCGGTACTGGCGGTCACAGACGCCGCGCGGCACCGGAGATGGCGAAGCATGTGCGGGGCTGACCGACAGTGAGATAGGGCGAAGAGAGGAGAGGAGAAAGGCGGGGAGGCGGCCGTCGGCCTCGCTGTATCTGCGGTGCGCGCGTGTGTGTATGTGCGCGTGGTTTGGCCAGACGGGCGGGGGGTGGGGAGGGGTGGGGTGGGGCGAGAAAGCGGGTGAAGACGACGAGACGGTGTGCCAGCCAGCGCTGCGTGGGAGATGTCCGTCCAACGCGCCCGAGAGCGTCGATGGGGGTCTGTGTGCTCGTGGAGGAGAGCACAACACGACCACTGGGGTGCGCTTGCATCCACAAGCCACACCGCAGAACCACAGCAACACTAGAGTACTGTCGTACTTCTTCCTGCGTTCTCGATCGCCCGAGGCGGATCGCACGGAAGAGGGGGGGACGGGGAGGCCGGGGAGGCTGCGCCGTGCCACCCATCTTGTCACGTCGGGCAGGTCACTCGTTGTTGCTTCCTTAGCTCTGCGGTTACGTAAGGAGCGCGCGACGCATGGGACGACGAGGAGGAGACCGGGGTGCGACAGAGAAGGTGTGCAGACAGACGAAGGGAGAGAAATCGAAAAGGGAAGAACGGGAAGACCACGGAGGTGGGCGAGACGCTGTTGGAAGGGAGGTGTGTGTGTGTGTGTGTCCGTGAGACCGACGACGCACATCTACGAAAGCAACGACAACGACAACTATGACACTTCCCCGTGGCGCGGCGGGGAGGGAAATCGAGGCGGGGACGCGCTTGCACGACACCACCGCAAAGAGAGAAAAGAAACACGAGAACTATCAAGAACGAGAAGGCCATGACATCTGGCGCACCACGCAGCGAGCCGTCGGCAGCACTGCGTGCGTGCATCAACACACCACACCAGCAAAACTCACCAGCTTGAAAACAACAACAACAACAACAACGAGGCGAGGTCAACGAGAAGCAGCAGACACGCACGCCGTGGTCATGTCGAGGATGTTTGCGGGGGGGGGGGGTGGGAGTCGAGAAGGAGACTGAGGGAGAAAGCGGCGACAAACCGCTGAGAGAGACAACGGAGAATGGAGGAGGTGAACAGGTACACGCGGCGCCCGAGTGCACGCACGCGAATCATAACAAAGGGAGAAGAGAGAGAAACACACACACACACACACACACATACACAAACCAAGCCGGAGAAGGTGCGGCACCCCTCCCCAGCCCCACAACCCCACACTAACAACAACTCAGCGGCGGGAGGACACGGTCCACACTACGGGTACCGGCACCGCACCTCGATCAAGAAGGGCAGGCCACCACACCAGCGCCGGCGCGCCACGTGCGTGTGCGTGTGGGCGTAAACCACGCAAGAATGCGGAGAGAAGACAGAAAGCGGGGCAGCAGTGGAAGAGAAGGGAGGAGGGAGTGGGGGTGGGTGGGTGGAACATGCAGCTGCTGAAGTCGAGAATCGACCGGAGGGGGGAGAGGGAGGCAACAGACACACACAAAGCGCGGAGAAAGCAAGTGGACGATGCGGGGAGACAGAAAGTAAAAAGTGTAAAGTAACAACACGACGAGAACTCCTGCGTGGATGGCAACTACACACACACACACAACAGAAAGAGCAAGCAGCACCACATCAACACAGACACACACACACACAGCAGGTTGGGTGCGGCTGCGGGGAGAGAAGGGGGAGGGGGGGGGTGAGGGAACGGCTGCGTGAGCCACAGACAGGCGGCGCGGCAGGCGGACTCGGTGTCTCACAGCTTGTGGTGCGCCCCACCCGGCACCGGCAGCTCCTCGTCTTCGTCGTCGTCGTCGTAGAAGCCGTCGTGCTGCTCCTGCTGCGGGTCGTGCCCGTCCGGCGCCGCCGCCTGCTCGCCAGCCCAGTACTCCTCCTCTTCCTCCGGGGCCACCGCCCCGTCCGCGGCGGCCTCGTCCACCTCAGCCTGCTGCTGGACGTAGTTGAAGCCCTCCGGCGCGTACACCTCATCCCCGAGCACGAGCAGCGGCGGGCCCTTCTTGGTTAGCTCGTCCCCCTCCGCCTCGGCGAGCTCGTCCTCGTCGAATTCAGACACCGTAATCGGCTGCGTGTCTGTGTCGCACGAGCTCACGTTGTCGGACGACGCGAAGGACGCGTCGCGACCCCCGGCGGTGAGCGTTGCCGTGGCGGTGTCGGCGTTGGCCGGCGGTGGCGGGGCACTCCCGCGAATGGGGGCGGACCCGCCGCTGGCACGCACCGAGGCGGCATCCCGCTCCCCGGGCCTGGTGGACGCCGAGGTGGCGCTGCGTCGCGCGGACGAGGCGGAGGGGGCCGCTGCGGCCGGCGGGTACGACGTCGCGCTCGATGTCGCGGTGCTGCGGTGCGAGGGGTGCGAGCGCGCCTCACGGTGCGGCCGGCCGAGGGTCTCTGCGGGGATGTCATCGGTGCGCAGCTGTGGTGGCTGCTGGGCCCGCAGCACCACAGTGTCCGGCGGGGCCGGGACGTACGTGGCGCGCTTGGACTGATCCAGCGGGGAGCGGCGCACCTCCGCAACGGCGGCGCCGGCCCCGCCACTCCCACCCGACGCCGACGCTGCATCGTCCTCGCGATCGCTGCTGCCGTTCGCGGGGGCGGCGGGGCGCGGCTGTGGCTGCTGCTGCTGCGGCCAGGGCGTGCGCTGGCTCGCCGCGTTGGTGACGGGCCCATCAGAGAAGGAGTCCTCTGCGGGGTACGGCGAGCCGTCGTACTCGTCGTACTCGTCCAGCTGCCACTGCTGCTGGTCCTCGGCCGCCTCGTCCTGGCGCGCGTACCGGTCGCTGTAGTCGTCCTCGTCCCCCCCTTCCATCCGTGGCGGCTGCTGCTGCTCGACGTAGGTGTACACCGCGGCCGCCTCCTCACGGTGCTGCTGCTGCCGCGGCTGGGGCTGGCGCGGCAGCTGGGGGCGCGGCTTCGTCGCACTCGTGTACGCAGGTGCATACTGCTGCTGCTGCGGCGGCGGCGAGTGGGCATGCCGTGACCCTTCGGCCGACCCCACGTGCCCGCCCGTGCCGGGGGCCGAGTTGCGGCGGTCGCCGCTGTTGCTGCTGTAGTAGCGCTCCTCGGAGGTGGGGAGGTGGGCGGCGGCCGGCACGGCGCTGTTGTACTTGCTGAACCGCCCCGACGTGTACCCCGGCATACGCGCGCTGCCGTTGCTGCTCGAGCTGGGCACGGGCGCGGTAGAGCTGTAGTGGGCGGAGGCGTACGGCGAGGGCTGCTGCTGCTGTTGGGGCTCGGGCCGCTCGCGCGGCGGTGGACTGTCCTGTTGCTGCTGCGGCGTCTTCGGGCCAGCTGGACGCTGCCCCGGCGCCACCCGTGCGCTGCTTGCCGCGCTCGATGGCTGCTCGGGGTAGTAGGGTGCGTAGTACTGGGTCTGATGCTGCTGATGGGGCGGCGGCGGGTGCGGGCGCGGTGGCGGTGGGGCAGCTGGGTACGTGCGCGGCACGGCTGGTCGGGCTCGTGCGTCCTGCTGCTGCTGTGGCGGGGCCTGTGGAGCGGCGCCCGCGTACATCAAGGGCGTGCGATAGCCATCCCGGCTGCCGAGCTCGCTGCCGCTCGGGGTCTCGTCGTAGTAGTAAGCGCTGGTAATGTACGGCTGCGAGGAGGAGCGGACCGGCTGCTGCTGCGGCGGCGGTGGTGGTGGGGCCGCCACGGCGTGCAGACTGGACGTCGGGTACCCGGAGGGCGGGTGCGGCTGCTGCGTCGATTCGCCTTGCGCTGCCCGGCCGGCCCCGCGGTGCAGCGGGGTAGGCTCTGCAGAGGCTGGGTGCGGCCGCGCGCGGCGCCGCTCCCCAGAGGCCGGCGGAAGTGGGAGTGCGGCCGGGGGAGACACCGCGGTGCCCTGCGACGTCGTCGGCAGAGCGGCGCGGCGGTTCTGATGTGTGCGGCGCACCACCTCGTCGTAGAGGCCCTCGAGCGTGCTGCGCCGCTGCGGGGCGGTTGGGGGCAGCCCCGCGCTGGCGCCGTTCCGCTTCCCGGACGCGGCGGCCGCGATTTGCGCGTCCAGGCGGGCCTCCTCGTGCTCGCGCTGACGCCGCTCGAGGTGCCGCTTGCCCGTTGGCGGGGGCTGGAACGCCGTGCCCTGCACGAGCTGCTTGCCGGTGGCCATCTGCTGCACGTGGCGCTGCAGGAGGTACCCGCCCGCCTCGTCCACCCCCGCGCTGCCGCCACTGCTGCCGTGCGCAGACACGCGCTGGAACGCCGGGAACGCCTCCTGCGGCGCCTCCCCGGCGCCCTTGCCGGCGCCGCCCTTGCGGAGGATCGACGGCGACGGCAGCTGCGTGGCGGCCGTGCCGGACGGGTCGCGGGTCGTGGCGACGGTGGGCCGGTTCGTCTCCCGGGCCCAGCGGTTGCCGTCGTCCAGCAGGAAGGTCGGGTGCGGCGCGTCGGGGTCGAGCAGGGAGCTGCCGGAGTTGCGGCGGGTGCGCACAAGATCGCCGCCCTGGGCGCTGGCGCGGCGCAGCAGCATCGGGTAGCGCCCGGCAACCTCATCGGCGGCCCGCGTGTACTGCACCGGGTCGAGCAGCGCGGCCTCCTCTGCCGCCGTCAACCCGTTCCCGTCGGACGGGTCCGGGGCGTCTGGGTCGAAGGGCTCGTCGGGGAGTAGGTAGCGGACCTTCTTGGTGGCCTTGGTGAGGGTCGTGGTCGAGACCTGCAGCGTGGCGGGCCCGGTCGGCAGCGGCTCGCCGGCCTGCCGCACCGCTGCAGTCGTCGCGTAGGCAGGGCGGTGGTGCAGAACCGCACCGTGCTGCTGCTGCTGTTGCGTGTGGTGGGTCGGGTGAGCGCGCGGCATGAGGGCCCCTGCCTCCACCCCGTTGCCACGCGGCGTGTTAGACGACGCGTTCGACGCGCCGCTCGCCGACGGCTGTGCCGCGGGCGGCATCGGGTTGGGGGTGGGCGCCGGCTTCGCCGCTGGGACGCGCGCGGGGTGCGATGCTGCTGCGTGCGCGGGGGAGACGTTCGGGCTCGTGCGCGACTGCGGTGGCGGCTGCTGGATGTACACGGTGCTCCCGTTCGACACGACGGAGCTATGGCGAGGCGGGCGCGGCACGGAGGCAGACGGCTGCTGCTGCTGTGTGGTGGGCTGGCGCAGCTCCGCCGCGGCGATCGGCGCTGGCATTGCTGGGTGCACCGTGGACGCGGTGGAGAGCGAGGTCTCGTTGATGGGCGCGATCGTCTCCACCTGCACGCGACCGGTCGCCGACCCCCGCGGTGTGCTGCTCGCGCTGCTGACCTTGTTCAGGGAGGCGTGGCGCGGCGGTTGGGCCGGGACGGGGCGCACAAGCGGCGTCGGCGTGCTCTCGCCCCGGGCCTGCGCGGTGGAGGTGCTGGACGGCGGGCGTGGCCACTCCTGTGCCCGCCCATCGCGCGTCACACTCAGCACCGTGATGGACTGCTTGCTGCTGCGTAGATCCTGCGAGCCGGCGACGTCGTTGGTGCCACCGCGCGGGAGCACGACATCTCGAGAGAAGCTCTGCGGCGAGAAACCCCTTTGGGCCTGCCGCTGCGTCGGCGACGGCGCCAGCGGCGGGGCCCCGCTGCTGCTGGCCTGCACCCCGTTCGGTCGCACGCGCGGCGAGGTGTGCTCGGAGATGATCTGGGAGCCGTGCAGCATCGACAGCGACTGCGCCACGAGCGGCAGGGGCGGGCTGCGGCGCACCTGATGGCTGTCGCCGCCAATCGTCGGTGAGGCAGACGGGTCCCCCGACCCCGCGGCAGCGGTGTTGGCGTACGCGACGGCGGAGGTGGGAAGGTACTCGGCGAGGCTGCCGAGCAGCACACCGTTAGGCACGCTGCCATCGCGGCTCGCGTTGCCCAGCCAGTGCTGTTGCGGTGGCGGCTGGGACCTCGCGGTGCTGCTGGGACGGGGCATCGGCGGGATGCCGCTGCTGCTGCCGGAGTTCCGCCGCAGGGGCAGCTGCGCCGCCGCGATGGCGCTGCGATCGCGGTCCATCGAGGATCGGGTGGCGGGGTGGGGTGTTGAGAATGGGAGGTGCCGTGTATGGGCGAGCTCTGTGGGGACGTGTGGCGGCGAGATCGGGAACAACGACAGAAAGGAAAGGAAGGAAGAAGACACGAGGAAGGGGACTATGAGGCGCTCGCGTCGCGGCGGCGAGGGGTGGGTGAAGCACGGGGAAGGGAGAAGGCGGGATGTCGGCAGCGACAACAACAACAACAACGGCGTCGGCGGAGGGAGACGCGCAGCGGAGTTGGGGAATTCCGCCTTGTGGCTAAGCCTGCCGTTCAGTGCGTGCGCGTGGTGAGGGAGGGGAGCGTGGTAGAAACGGGAAGACGAGGGAAAGGGGTGGGGCCTCGCGTGCTCTTCGCGGTGTGTAGGAGGAGGTGGGCGGGGGTTTGGGGGGGGGGGGGGCGGCTGAGACGTGCGTTCGCGCACTGTCGGGTGGGCGAGAAGAGGTGTAGGAGGGTTTGAGCTGAACGTGGAGGTGACGGGGATTCTCGCTGTGATGCTTCAGGCACTGCACCCCTGCGCGGACGGGCCTGACGCCGCCCGAGGGCACTACATGAGATGCCGCACGGGGGGGCCCCCTGCAGCGGGTGAACCGCTTGGAGAGGCGCACAGCGCGGGTCGCGCCGTGCAGATGGAGCAGAGCTTCGCCTTCACTTCGTTCCCGTTGACGCGGCATCGTCGGCAATGCTTCGTTTTCATCTTCTTGGTAGTGCACACAGCGCCGCTCCTGCACGTCTCTCTCTCTATGTGTGTGCGTGTGTGTGTGCGATGCCGTGCATCCGGGAGAGGAACAGCGTCCGCAGGAGATGAGGTGAAGTCGAGCGCGGGGCCCAAGAGCGGGGGAGGGGGGGGGGGCCGGCGTGCACACGGTCGGAGAGGAACAGGCAGAGGAGAGAGAAAGTGGTTTAGGCGAACGGAGGGGGGGGGGAGGAGGGTGCGTGTGCGGACCCAGCCACGGTACGTCCCGTGACCCACTTCACAGTATCAACCACATCCCTGGCACCACACACACGCACACACACACATGCATGCGCGCCGTGTGGGTCTTGACGACGCAGACCGTGTTTCAGGTGCGACGAGGAAGGGGGAGCAGCGACGAACGCACAACACCGTGCACAAGACACTGCGATGCAGCAGATGTGGGGGGGAGAGGGGCAGGGGCAGCGGAGACGATGTCAGGACATCATCACGGAGTCGAAACCGTCCGCTGTGAGTGCCTCGCCCCACGCTCGTCTCCTCACTCTTCGTGCCTGCTCCCTCCCCCATCCCCCCCCCCGCCAACCGCCTACCGCGATGGCTCGGTTTCGTCCCCCGCCTGCTCCCGATGCACCGCGCCCTCGTCGCTGCTGTCCGTGTCCTCGTCACTCGCCACGAGCTGCTCCGTGATGGTGCGTGTGACGGTGGTCGTGCGGATCGTGAGGACGCCGCCGTACTCGGTTTCGTGGGCGTGGGTGTCGGTCGTGGTGTTCTGCACGGTGTACACCGTGGATCGGCTGTCTGTCCCATCCTGCTGCTGCAGCGGCGGCTGCGGTTGATGTTGCGAGGGTGCGGCCGGGTACGACGGGCTGCGGTGAGCTCTGACGGACCCATTCCCGGCACTGCCGCTGCTGCCCGCATAGTGGTACTCCGGCTGGTCGGCGTACGCATCGTACGGCGCGCTGCTGGCTGGTGGCATGCGAGGGTTGGCGCGGCCCGGAACGTAGCGGCCGCTGGGCATCTCAGCGCGCGCC
>JASAOO010002959.1:0-15079 GCA_030849075.1 Zelonia costaricensis | reverse complement strand
TCTGTACTCCGCGTACTGCAGGTGCCGTACTCCTGTTTTTTCCTGTATTCCGGCCGCCTCCTTCTGTTGTTGTTCCTCTCCCATATACACTCACAAAAACACCCCGTTCCCCCCCTTTACAGTCTATTCCTGACTCTCTCCAGCTCGCGCTGTTCTCTCCTGCCTTCCTCCCTTCGGCGGGCTTCCTTAATTCTCTCCTCTTTTTTGATTTGTCTCTGTCTTCCACTCCATTCCGCGCGAGTCTCCAACCGTCCCCCGCCTCTCCCTCCCCCGCACACCGAGGTGCCCCGTTCCCCCCTCCCTTTTCCCCCGCTCCCCTGCTCCTTTGTTGTTGTCGTTGTTGCTGTTGTTGTTCCTCTCCTCTTTGCCTTCTTCTTCAGGTCTCCTCGGTGCATCTCCACCTTGGCTTTTTCTTGGTTTCAAAGCCCTCTTTCCCCCGCGGCCTTTCTCCCCCCCCCCCCACAGTGAGAGTTCTTTTCCATCTTTTGTTTTTCTTGCTGCCCACCGCTGACTGCACGTTCATCAGTGCACCTTCTGTGCGCCGCCGTCAGTTACAGCCATACACACGTGCCCCCGTGCCGGTCCGCCTTTCTTCTTTTCGCGCTCCTTCCACACTCTGTGTCTGCGTCTGTGTGTGTGTTGTCGTGTGGGGTAGCCGACAGGCAAGAAAGACCAATCCACTCACACGCACGTAGAGAGGAGCACTCGTCTCTTCGCCCCTTCTTGTTTTAGCTCCCCCCCCTCCCTCTCCTTTCCCTCCGTCCACCATGCCGCACCGCAGCACCATGCCGTCGATCATCATCGACGGCAAGCAGTCCTGCAGCTCAAACGACAGCGTCGCCGCGGATGGCATCGCGTCGCGCGGCAATGAGCTGATCTCGCCCAACAGCTTTCCCGTCACCCCGGGCGTGCCGCTCGCCTCCGAGACCTCTACGCCGTCGACGCAGCTGGGCACAGGCGTCGCGGGGCGGCTGACGATGCCGGGCGGTGCGCGGGCCGCCGCGGCCATCGCGGCAGTCGGAACCTGGTACGACCCAACGGCCGCGAACTTCTCCGCAGACTCGCGCGGCGCCGTGATCCGGGTGCTGCCGACCAGCGCCGGCAGCCACACCGCCGTGGAGCTGCAGGACGCGGCGCCAATGCACACGAACCACGTCAACGCGGGTCACTCCGTCTCCCAGCCGGTGCATTACCACTCGCTGCTGAACCTGCAGCAAAGCAACGCCAACAACACGTCGACGTCGGCGGGCATGGCGTCCACGACGATCCGCAACTCCACCCTCCCGGCGTACATCCAGTCCGGCTCGAGCCAGAGCCAGCGCAACAGCATGAGTGTGTGTAAGACTCTCAAAAAGACCAAAGACGGCAACGCCGAAGAGGAGGAGTACACCGACGACCGCCGCGTCATGATGCAGAACCCGCTCAAGGGCGGCCACTTCAGCAGCACCTCCGACTCCTCGCTCGACAACTCCGTCTACTCGCCCGACATGCTGGCGGCCATTCCGAGCTCGGTGCAGAAGGCGAGCTACGACGGGGGCAACCGCATCGACGCCGTCCTGGGCTTCACCGGCGAGGAGACGGTGAAGGGCCTCGTCGCCGAGCACATCGAGTGCCCGTGCGACGACAAGCGCGCGAACCTGATCGAGGTGCACGCCATCGACTCGGACGACGACCCATCGTCCTTGGACGAGCAGGAGCCGCAGGTGTGCTGCACCTTGTCGAGTCTCCCAGCCGTCGCCTTCATCATGTGCGTCGGCGCCATCATCGTCGGTCTGCTCGGCTTCCTGCCCTTCTACTTCGTCGGCGTCCAGTCCAACTCACGCACAACGCAGTACCTCCTCGACGAGGCCATGAAGGGCGTCGCCTCCATCACGCAGAACAGCCTGGCGATGCTGCCTGCGTTTGTGCACATCGTCACATTCAACTACATCAAGCGCCAGATCACCACGACGAATGAGACGAACTTGCCGGTGAACCAGACGCAGCTGCTCGTGTCGCTGCTCACGGTGCTGACCCGCTTCGACGCGTCCATCTCGTACCTGCGCTTCATATACGGCGGCGGCCTGTACACGGACGCGGGGTACATGGAGCCGATCCCAGCGAACACGAGCAACGCCGTCGTCTACGGCGCCGCCAGCGCGACACCGAGCGTGGTGGACATGTACGAGGTGAACAAGTACAACGTCTCCATCAGCAACACCTCCCTCGGCAAGTTTGACTTCAAGGGCGAGATCACGTTCCCTGGCGGGGCAATGAAGCAGATTGTGGAGCCGTGGTCGATGAACACGTCCAACAACACGCGCTGGCTTCTCGCCTCCGACAACACGACCGCGACGTACTTCAACTTCGTCATGCCGTTCATGGTGGACGGCACGCTCGGCTTCTGCGAGGCCGGCTCGTCCTCGAACACGATCATCAGCGAGACGCAGACGCTCGTCAAGTTCCTCAGCGACCACGGCCGCATCTTTCTTGTTGACCTCCAGCGCGATATCCTCGTCGGCAACAGCTGGAACGAGTCGGTGCAGTCGGCCACGGTGATCAACGGCGTCACGTACTACCGCCCCACGCTCATCAACGAGATCAAGGAGCCCATCATTCGCGAGGCCATCGCCGCCGCGAACCGGAGGGGCGGGCTCGAGAACTGCCTGCAGAGTCACACCGAGAACACCAACACGACGCAGATCGACTTCCTCTTCAACAACAACAAGGCGAGCCTCAACCTGACGCGCGTCACGGACAGCTACGGTCTCAACCTCGTTCTCGGCGTCGTGGTCGTGCGCGCCGACTTCGAGCGCGCCTTCGCGACCGCCCGCACCGCTGTCATCACCGTCACCGTACTCGTCGTCGTGATTGCCGCCGTCGTGGCGGTTGTGATTGCGTGGTTTGTGGTGCGCGAGATGAAGCGGCTCATCCCGCAGCTCATTCGCGCCTCCAACCTCGAGGTCTCGCGCGGCGACGAGAAGCACCGGGTGCACGGCTGGCTCGCGTACATCACGGAAATCCGGGGTATTCACGAGGCCTTTGTCCGCGTCGAGCGCAGCTTGCGGGAGATGCGCACGTTTGTGCCGGCCGCCGTCATGACGCTGGCGCCGTCGGACGGCTCGCACAGCGACGTGGACGCGGGCGACGGCCGGACGCGCCGGGTGCGCACCCGCTTCAACGCCAACATCGTCAAGGACAACACGAACGAGTTTTCGCGTCTCGACGTTGCCATGGTGCTCGTCGACGTGCACCGTGCCGTGGACACGACGGAGGCGTGCGCCATTATGGACGTCATCTCGCAGCGCGCCGAGGAGTACACGGGCTACATCGAGTCCGTCAGCTCCAGCAGCTTCTTCGTGAACTTCGGCACGCAGTCGCAGAACCCGTTGGTGGTGTCGAAGATCTGCCGCTTCGCGTTGGAGGTGTACCGCTCCGTCCCCGAGGGGATCCGCAACCACGTTGTCTGCTTTGCCGTGCGCATGCCCTTCCTGGTCGGCACCTGCGGGGCGCGGCACAGCAAGGCCCGTGTCGTCTTCGACACGCAGCGCATGCTGGACATCAGCAAGGTGCTGTGGGACATCGGCTGCCACGTCGCCTCCACCTCGGACACCCTGTCCCACTTTGCGACGAGCAGCGCGCAGATCCCGTGGTACCACATCGACTGCGTGCGCTTCCCAGAGGATGTCTCGCTGGTGACGCTGTGCGAGCTGCGCGACCCGAGCGCGTCGCTGCAGTACAACTTGAACATGCCCAAGAAGATGGGTGACGGGCTCTCCAAGATGTGCAGGGGTGAGTACAAGGAGGCGATCATGGTCTTCGACTCGGCGCACAGCGAGAATGTGCAGCTGAAGCGACTGCGGCAGATCTGCGTGGACCGGGTTGCCTTGGGCGACACAAGCAAGTACATCCACCTCATTCAGGATATGTACGGCCTCGACACCGCCTCCAGCAGCCACGACGACATCCTCATGGGCGGCGGCCTTGCCGTGCACGAGTACGCCATTGACGACCGCGACGACGGCGCCGACGGCGGCGCCAACAGCGGCCAGCGCATCGACCCCTACGCAGAGGCCGCAGTCTTTGGACGCAGCAGCACGGCAGGCCACGGCGCAGCCGCGGCCCGCCAGCCCACCTCGCCACCACCACAGCAGCAGCAGCAGCAGCAACAGTCGGCCGCCGCACCATCGGCCGCCACCACCGCAGGAGGAGAGGCGCCGGAGCCGTCGCACCTGACGGAGCGCGTCGTGGCGGCTGCGATGGGGCCGCGCGAGATTGCGTTGTCGCCCGTCCCGGTGCCGGCGAGTGGCGCGAATGTTGCCACCACCGGCCCTGGCCTGCCCCCGCTGCACCCCCGTGCGCCGGGCGCCGCTGTGGCGTCGAGCATGCACGGCAGCGCGCCGCCGTGGGTCGCGGGCGACGGCAACGCAAGTGAGGCGCCGTCGTTCCTCACGAACGCGTTTGTGTTTGACTCTTCTGTGGCGTCGGCCGACGCGGTGGGCGCGGCGGTGCAGAGCTCCGACGAGCCGCAGGTGCTCCGCGACGTGAACCAGCACGAGTGGCAGGTGTCCCTCTACCCGATCGGCACGGGCGCCTTCAGCGCCATCTACCTTGGCATGTCAGACGACGGCGTGCAGGTGGCCATCAAGCGCATTCCCCGCCTGCACCGCGGCATCAAGGAGGAGGAGATGGTGTCTGAGGTGTGCACGTGCGCCAAGCTGCGCCACCCGAACATCGTCCCTTACATCAGCTGCTGCGTGACCCAGTCGTACCTTGCCATCATCATGGAGTACATGCCCGGCGGCTCCCTGCACGACATCATCGACAACTTCGGCAAGCTGCCGCGCACCGTGGTGCGTCGCTTCATGCTGGACATCGTCAACGGGCTTGCCTACCTGCACGAGTCGACGACGCACGGCGATGTGAAGCCGCACAACATCCTGCTCGGCGTAGACGGCGTGTGCAAGCTGTCCGACTTCGGCTCCGCGTCCGACAAGCTGACGGAGGCGTGCTGCGTGAACGAGGACCGGCTGATGCGCGGCACGGCCGTCTACATCTCCCCCGAAGGCGCGCGCAACCTCCCGCTGACCTCCGCCTCAGACATCTACTCCCTCGGTGTCTCGTTCCTCGAGATGGTGCTGGGCCGGCTGCCGTGGAAGTGGTCCGACCCGGAGCGCACCGACGCGCTGCCGCTGCGGCACGATCATGAATTTGTGCAGTGCCTCATCGCGGAGGTCATCGTCGTCGACATTCCAGATGACCTCGACAACGACATGCGCGAGCTGGCGCTGGCGAGCTGCGCCGAGAACCCGGACCATCGCCCGTCTGCGCAGGAGCTTCTCTCCTTCTCCTTCCTCATCTGAGCATCGGCAGTGCCGGGGCGACTTGCGAGGTGCAAGACTGTGTTGCTTGCTTTTTTTTTGTTCTTTTGGCGTGGTTTCGTGGCGTGTGCGTGTAGCCGTTGCGCTACTCTCGTTGATGCCTCCTTATATATAGATGTCTGCACGGCTTCCGAAAAGGCGCAGCGGGAGAGAGCGATGTTTGAGGTGAGTATGTAAGGCTGTGTGTGAGGAGAGGAGGGGGGTGGAAAGCGTGCGAGGACGTGGGCCCGTGCACATGCACTGGCAAGCGAGCGCACCCCCCCTCATCCCCCAGCGTGTGCGCTCTTTCCCTCACTCCCCGCCCCCCTGGTCCCCCGCCTTTGATGCTCTCGGGGTCTCTCCCGCTAACGCTGACAACCACACGGGCGCACGACGCTTGTTGTGTTTTTGTTGTTTGTTTGTTGCTACTGGCGGGTCTGCGGGGCTGTCGGAGCTCCACTTCGGGCTTCCCTTTCGCGACTCCCGTGTGGCGCCCTCGAAGGTGCACGTCCCTTTCCCACACCCGCGACCGCCTGTCTTTTTCGGTTTCTGTGTTCTCCCTTTCGCTGCCTTGGGGACAGCTGGCCTCACTGGCGGCGTGTTCCAAATTCAATGGTTCTGCACTGTTCAGACCACCTCGGAGCTACTCGCTTTTTTTTTTTTTGCTCCTTTTGCTCTCCCGAAAAGGACTCGCCACCGCCGTCGCGCGAGCATGTGTTCGCGTGAATGTGTGTGTGCGTGCGTGTGTATGTGTATGCTTGGTGCCACCCTTGCGCGCCTCAGTAAGCCCCCTCCTTTCCGCGGCTTGTTGTTGTCTCGCTGCAACGAGGCTTTCCCTTGTGCGAAGCCTGAAGCTCTTGCCTTTTTCCCTCTTCCTGCTGTGTGTGTTTGCCCATTCAGTGTCTCTTAAGGCGTGCGTGTGTGTGCGCGCGTGCCCTGCTCCCCTTCCTCGTGCGTTCTTTGTTTTGTTTTGTGGCGCTGTTTGGTTCTTTCCTTTTCCGTGTCCGATCTCAAAGTTACGTTCGCACATTGCGTCGATGTGCCATTGTCTTCTTCCCTTTTTTTGTGGTTTAACACGCGCGTTGGGTAGTGGGCGTTGCCGAGCACACGTGTGCGCCTTTATCGCGATGCGCGAGAGCGAGCTGGAAAGGGTCAAGAAGAGGGCGAGAGGCGGGTGCACGGGACTTCCTACTTCGAGGGGAGAATTGACGTGTTAAGCTGCGGGGGACGGCCAACTATACGAGGTCGTCGCACCGCACCTGTCTCTCTACCACCACCTTGGCACCCCATTCCCTTCACCCTTCCCCCTCCATGCAGACTCCTTTGCGTGTGTTCGAGCAGCGCTGCCGTCTGTGACACGCCGGCAGTGCACGCTACCGCCGACCGTGTTTCTATCATGCACACATCTGCG
Source organism: Zelonia costaricensis (assembly GCA_030849075.1). NCBI lineage: Eukaryota > Euglenozoa > Kinetoplastea > Trypanosomatida > Trypanosomatidae > Zelonia > Zelonia costaricensis. The sequence goes on along the minus strand of JASAOO010002959.1, from coordinate 8,329 downwards.
CTGTTCACGCCTGCGGCGGCACCATGAGAGGTTTTCTTCGCGGGTGCATCTTCTGCGCTTCGCGTCTCGGGTCCGTGTGCGCCCCTCTGCTCCGCCTTGCCACGGTTTCTTCTACCTCACCTCTCCTCTTCTCGCCCCCCCCCTCCCCGCCGCTTGTTCGGCTATTCGCGTTTGCGTGGTTTTCGTTTCCTTTGTCTTTCCTTCTCTCTCTTTGTATGTGTGTGTGTGTGTGTGTGTGCTTTGATCGGTCTGTATCCCTCCCCAACATTCCCTTCATTTTCTCCCCTTTGCTGTTGTGGCCGATGCCGTCGGGTCAGCTCTCCACGTGGCCCCTCTCCCTGGTGTTTCTTTCCCGTGTTGTGTTCTGCGTGCTCGCTTGCTTTTTCTTTTCTGTTTAGTCCCGTTCGTGCTTCATGTGTGCCCTACGCGTGTTTTCCCTTCGTCTCTTTTCTTGGGTTGCGCTTTCCTTGTTGTGTTCGCGTGGCGTTTCACGTTTGTTTTGTTTATGTGCGTTTTCTTCGACCTGCTTTTGCGCCTCTTCTTCTCCTCCGAAGCGTAGTCTTTCTTGCGTGCCCGCTATTTGCCCCCCCCCCCCGCTGCATCGGTGCCCGTGCCCGTGTGCTGCCATGCACATCCACCTATATCGCTCCTCTAAGCTCATCAAGGTTCTTGTTTCCTGCTCTGATTTCGCGCCCCCCGTACTTGCTGCGGTGTGGCTCGCCACTTTGACGTACTCTTCACCATGTCGCAGAAGTGCTTTGCTCCTCCACTCGAACTTCCTCCAGCTGCCCGCCGTGCCGTCTTTGTCGCTCTTTCTGCACAGCTTTCGGGCACCCTCCCCCCCATCGCAGCTTTCCCTCTTCGATGCCACTACCGTAGAAATATCGACCCGTGTGTCTGCGGAGAGGGAGAGGGTGCTGAAAGGGGAGGGGGGGGGAGAAGGAGGGAAAGCGATGCTGTGTTGGCGCTTCGGCACACTACGTGTCTTTCCAGTCCCAGTAGTTCGCTCTATCTTGTCCTTTTCACTCTGTGGCGTGTGCCTTCTTCGTGTAGTCCTAGTTCGTGTCTTCCGTGCATCAGCCGTTACCATACACGCCCTCTTTGCTCCTCCCCTGCCGTCTGTCCGCCCCTCTCCTGCGCCTTTGCGCCGTCGATCTGGTTCGCAGCGAGCCGCTGCCCCTGCGCAGGTCTTTCCTTCCCCCTCTTCCATTCACCCACGACAGGCGCCCTCGGTGTCCCCTCACCCCCCCTCTCCCTCTTTCATCGCTTCCTGCAAACAAACGAGGCGGTATTCGCCTCCCGTTCCTGCTTCACACAAACAACAAAAAAAACGCGTGCATGTGTGTCTGTGTGTGTGTGTGTGTGTGTGTGCGTCTTGTTCTCTCTGCGCGTCCTTCTTTCGTTCGCTTTTGTGGGGTGCTTTTCCAGCGTCCTCCTCCCCTCGCCACCCGCTCTTCCCCCTCTCTCCCTTTCTCTCTCGCCCTTCTACCCTCCCTCACTTTTTTTTTCCCGCTGCAGTGGTTGTGGTTGCCGGAAGTCTGACCGCCACGCCGCGCCGTGCAATGCCGAGGCGGTGAAGGGGGCGGCTGCTTGTTCTTGCTTTTTTCTTGCCTGCGGTTTGTCCCACTTCGGTCCTCCTATCTGCTCGGTGCAGCTAGCCTTCAAAAAACCAAGTGCTATGCGCGTATATCCATGCACGAGGCACATCCACAGTTGCTCGGCAGCAGGGTAGCTCTCCAAAAGGAAGACAACCATCACGAGGGGAGCACTACCGCGGCAAACGAGATGTGAAGCGTGTGATGGCCAAAGTCGAATTCGGAAAAAAAAAGACGAAACCTTTGCTTACCCTCGCTGCCTCCGGGCCGTCATCGATCCCCCGTTTTCCTTATCTCCTTCTTCGAAAGGACAAACACACACACACACACCACCAATAGCTTTATGAAACCTCCTGTGTGCGGTTCACCTCGCATCCACTGCCTGGTCGACCTCCTTTGTGCTGCCATCGTCGCGCTTCCTGCTCCGCCGAGGTTTGAACCACCACCACCACCACCACCACCACCACCTCCTCCAGCGTTGCGTGCCGTCTGCATTGTAGAACATGTGAAAGCACCGTCTCCTCTCCCCTCCCTCTTACCATTCCCTTTTTTCTTTTCATTTTTATTTTGCCAGCGACGCCACGCACTTTTGTTTTGTGGTTCTCTGCGCGGCTGTGCACGGAGGGTGAGAAGAGGGCGGGCGGGCGGGCGGGGGGAGGAGGAGGTGGTAGTGGTGGTGACACCAAAGCACACGAAAGCAGCACGGAGGCCGTGAGTCTACCGCAGCAACGCGCACGCCGTACTCTGTGTGTTGGTGTGCGGGTTGCCGCTCGCTTTCTTGACGCTGCGGCCCGCTCCTTCTCTCTCTCCCGTGCTCACTCGCGCGTGTCGCAGGGGGGGGGGTAGTGGCGTGCACTGAGCGTGTCGGCTGCGGGTGTTCGCCTCCGAGAAGTAGAGGTATCGGTGGTCATCACCGCGTCTTGGCTCGCTTGTCTCCCTAGACGATCAAAAGAGAGGAGAGAGAGCGAGCGAAGAGCGCGTGTGTGAGAGTCAACTCGGATGGGAAGATGTGCAGGCGGTGAAGACTGAAAAGGCAGCAGCACAGGTTCAGGCAGAGGCCTACGCGCGGCCTTTTCACTCGCCGCGGAGCGCACACGAGGGAAGTCTACAACCGGGCTTGGACGAGCGCTCGTGACGGCAGCAGCTTCGAGTCTCCGCTTGTTTCTTTTCTCCTTTACTTCTTCTTCCGACTTTTCACCCACTTCACCTGTTGCAGCTGCAGGTCTGTATATTCCCACCTGGCGTGCGACTCGCTGCGTTTACGTGTTCTCGTCGCAGCAGTCGCGGCTGTCAGTGTGCGGGGCAGGTCTGCTCGTGTACTTGGGATTTCTGATGCTTGTGCCCTTGTCTTTCATTCTTTTGAATTCCATATTTGGCAACGGCGCGTGCGTTGGGTTGCGTGGACTTTAATATCCGTACCAGGAAGCGCGTCAATCCAACAGGTTATTTCCAAGACGACCTCGTGCAAAAGGACTCGATTGGGGAAGAGGCGCGAGGGGAGAGCGTGGGGTACGGTGAGGTCGGAGGGTGCGCGCATATACACACGCAGACCCGCGAACACCTGCTCGCGCACCAGCCCGCCCCCTCCCGCCGGCGCGTTTTCCCCCTCCCCCCTCCCCCCTGCTACCCGCGGCGGTGTCACGAGGGCTGATTTCGATAGCGCTCTTTTATTCACGTTGCTGCAGCGCCCAGCCGCGTGCCTCGGCTTCGATGGCGCAGACGTGAGGGAAAAGGGACTCCACTCGACACACTACCACACACAAGCGAAAAAGAGAAGAAATATATGACGACACTGGCCACGCGAAGAAGAGCGGCAGCGGCCAGCAGCACGGGGAGCGTGGCGGGCGTGGGTGCGGAGAGTCCGCTGTCTCCTTTGTTAGAACCGTGCCTTTTGCGACCTGCTTCTTCCCCCTTTTTTGTCGATGTGGCAGCGCTGTTGTGTCCGCCCCGCAGTGGCGCAGCTCGAATGTTCTTGCGGCCCTCGTTCCTCGTGCGGTGCGTGTGTGCTTTCCCTCTCCGCTGCACCCCCCGCCTCTCTCTCCGTCTCCCTCCTCTTCCCCCGTCGAATCCGGCGCGCTGCACCGCACGTGTGCGGGCCAGCTCCCGCCTCTTGTTTTTTCCTCTCTGTGCTTTTGTTTCTGTTGTGGTGCCTGGAACGACCCTTCCTGGGTTGCATCTCGTTCTCCATTTGTCTTGCATGTCCGCTCCTTTGTTTTTCCGGGAGGTTCGCTCCCCCGTCCAGTAAAGCACGCTGCCTTGCCAAGTCTCTTTTTTTTTTGCTTCTCTTTGCGTTCTCTTCTCAGCTCACCCACACGTTCGTCTCCTGCATCGATCTGGAACTGCGAGGCGCAGCGGTGGGTGTCTGCGTGCGCCTATGGGTTTGTGCGATGCATCTGTTCATCTGGCGGCGTCAAGGGCCGGGTAAAAGCTGTTTTGTATGGTGCCTGTCTGCGTGTACGGGGTGCGTGTGCGCGTACACATGTGTGTCAGCGCGTCTGTTGGCGTCTTCGCGTCTGCGCGAGAGTGTTTACGGTTCACTCGCACGCTGTTGTGCTTGAAGGGCCCTCTTCCCCCCCCCCCCGCCGTTTCCCTCTCCCTCGTACTTGTGTCCTCGCCATGTTTGCTCCGTTCCGTCTTGTCTTATTCCACGCCCACCGTGTGAGGCCCGCCCCGCACAAGCACACGCTCCCCGTGACAAAGAAGAAGAATAAAAGCTACCGGTCGTGAGCACTACAGAGGGAGCGCAGGACGGACAGAAAGAGGCGAGGGCGTCACCGCCTCCGTTGTGCCCACCAAAAAAGCTGAGTATCACTGCCTGCGCTTGCGCGTTGCACGGCACGCGAATTCTGACGGCCGCCGTGCAGCAACCGCGGGCAGTGACAACCTATAAGCTGCCCCCCGTGCCGCCTCCCACCGTGCGCCATCGTCGTCGCCTGTTTGCGCGGACGTGCGTCTCAGCTGCCAACACGACCATGCAGAGTTCCCGTGCCCAAAGACTCTAAACCAAAGCCGTGACGCACAGTGCCGGCGTTCTGGCGAGTGGCAGGCCGCCTTCGACTCTGCGCGGTCGGCGCCGGCGGCACACAAGACGCACGGGGACGCACCCATGTCAAGCACTTCACCACACTGCCCTCCTACGTTGTACGTCTTCTTCATCTTTTTGATGGCACTTCTTTTGCTTCCCTCGCCCGTGCCCTGCCGACCACCATCTCACAGTATTCAACAGCCATCTGTGCGTTTTCAGGTTTCACTCCCCCACCCTGTAACTCACATCTCCACGCCCTCCCTCCCTGCCCGCTCAGGACCGCCCCCCACCTACTCCGTTACTCTCGCTCAAGTGCTTCCCTCGTCTCGTGATCTCCCGGCGACACCCTGCCTGCGTTCTACCTAACCCTACCGTCTCCTTCGTTTACCCCGCCCACTTCGCTCTCCTCTCAGGGCCACCTCACACTTCCCGTCTTGTACGGTGAACTCCGCGAAGAAAAAAAAAGAAGAGGGAGGCAGAGGCCCGATAACAGAACTGCGTAAGGGTGGAGACTCGAACAACGTAGGTGACTAGTGTCCCATCGCGATCCGTGCCTTCACACACACACACACACACACACACACACACAAACACACACAGACACAAACGAACCACCCACACCCGGTCTTCTCTCGCCGTTTTTTGTGTGTTTTCGAGCTGCGGCCTGGGACGAGGTCTCTCTCTCCCTTTGCTTGCTGTCCTCTGCACGTCCACACCGAGTGTTGCCCCCCTCCCCCCTCCCGCGAACACCCACAAGCACGAATAAGGGCCTGCAATCGGGATCGCTGGTCCCTGCCCCATCACAATACTGAAAAAAAAAAAAGAACGCTGTACTATTACGGTGTCCAGAAAGAGTGAGAGGAGGAAGATCGTTGAGGTACTGCGGTGTGAACACAGCCTGTCCCCTTTCACTCACTCTCCGCCGGCGTCTTGCCACCGTTATCCTCTTCTTGTCGCGCTCTCGAGCTGGTTGACCTTCACCCCCTCCCTTTCCCCACCATCCCCTCTGCTTCGGTGCGAAGCGGATCTCAGTGAACCCCCATAGTGCAACCGCTTCTCTGCTTTTGTGCTTGCGGCCTCTCTTCCTCGGACCCCCCTCCTCCTCTGCAGTCGGTCGCAACTCGTGCAGTTTAGGCAGTATTGACAGGCAGCCCGACGCACATCGCACCGTTCTCCATCACCGCGAGGCCACCCACCCACCCTCCCCTCGCCTCCTCTCCCCCCTCCCTCCCGCTACGGAGCTGCACCGTTTGTGCCGCGGCTCTGTCTCCGCGCATTCTCGGCACCGAGGACTCGAAGGCGAATCCCTCTTTGCCCCTCTTCCTCGTCACCCGTCCCTCCTTTTTCGCCTTCTGTTTTCGTTTCTGCGCGCTCGACTCAAGAAGAGAGCGAAACAAACAAAAAAAAACAGAACGTCAACGTGCGGTATTGCGGCCGGCTCATCACCGCTCTCGCCAGGCCTCTTGCCATCTCGACACAACTCCCTCGACCATTTTTTCTGTTTTTTTTTTTCCTCGTCATCCCTTCGACTTCGCTCGCCTGCGTCGCTGCCCACCGCCGCTTTTCTCGTGCACACCAGCGTAGCTCCGAAGAGGGGGTTTCGACGCGCTCTGCGCACTGCGGCGCGTTCTTGTTCTGCTTTACTCTTTCTCGCGCGTATCTGTCGACCGTCGTGGCGCGGTACGCACGTGCAGTTGCTCTCTCCCCCTCGGCATTCCTGTTGCGTGAGCTGCCGCCGCCTCCTTCTCTGTGTCTGTGCCCATCACCTTCTCGTGTAACACCAGTTGTGATTCACTGACGCTTGCCTCCAGCCAACCCCTCGCTTCCCCAACCGGTTCTGGACCACTGCCCAGTCGTGGTGCGTGCCCGCCTCTGCTCATTGGAGAGAGCCCAGAAGGGTACTTGCTGTTGTCTAGGGAGCAGCAACAACAGAGGACCACAGTACGCACTCACAGACACAAGCGCCAAGATCTGCTGACGACGCTGTTGGAGTGTCCCTCGCCTTCTCCGCACCTCCACACTCCTTCCTCTCAAGCGGACGCGTGCCCAAAGCGTTGAGCTCGACCTCAGCGAGGGCGCGTTTTCTGCTTTATTTTCTTTGCCTCCGACCGCGCTTTCTCTTGCCTTCTCCGCTCTCTCCTCACCTACACCTACACCCCTTCAAAAAACAAATTTACAAACACACACACACAGAAACAAACACAAACGCGTTGCACTGTGCCTGTCCGTGGAGTAATTCTTCTCGGACACCTTTTCCTCCGCTGCACGGCTGGTACTTTCCCCTGCCTACTTCTTTTTGTGCTTCCTCTGTGTCACCCGGCCACGCACACGGCAGTGCCTCGGCGACACTTGTGGCGCAGCTCTCTCCCTCCCCTCACGTTCTTTGGTGTTGATCTTATTTCGTCCTATCGCCCTTTCTTTTTGTTCTTCAAGTCATCTCTTCGCTCTACTGGTTGCTCTGCGCTCGAACTTTCATTTCTTTTCGTGTTTTTGCGTCTGTGCGTGTGTGTGTGTGTGCTGTCGTTGGTGACTGAGCTGAGCTCAGTGCCGCAGTGTTTCCTTTTTTCTCTCCCGTTTCCTACGTCCTGCTGTTTTCGGTGTCCTTTCGGCGCACCTCCTTTTCGCTCATCTTGCATCTGTCCTCGGCGTGTATAATCTTTTTTGGTGCTCTCTTGTCGTGATTGTGTTTGCGTGCGTGTACGTTTGTGTTTCCTCGAGTGTTTAGTTTTCTTCTTCTTCTTCGGTGTGCCTGTGTGTGCCTGTGCGCGCTATTGTGTGTCTGCATCCGTTCGCCTTCAGTGCTTTGCGTGTCTCTCCTCGTCTTTGACGCTTTGCCTACTCTTTCCCGCCTCATCCATCCTCTCGCAGCTCTCCTCCCATCTTGCCGCTGCTCCGCCTGTGTGTGTGTGTGTGTGTGTGTGTGTGTGTGTGTGTGGAGACCTCAACCAGCAACTCCGCCAAAACAAGACGGCCGCAGCGCATCACCCGCGGCAGCATCCCCGTTCACGCCCCCTCTCCCCCCACCCAACTGACCACCTACCACTACCACCGGCGCTCAAAGCGCGCTGCGAACAACAGGAGGTTGCCATCGGCCACAAAAGTCCGTCTCGCACTTTTTCTGGGTTGCCTTCTCCGCATTTTCTCGTCTCCTTTTTTTTTGTGTGCTTCCTCCCCTCTCACCGTTTTCTCCCTCGTCTCCTGCCTTCTCCTCCTCCATTCCCCTCTTTGCGCGCGTAGCCTCCCCCGCCTCGAGCCTTCTGCTGCTGTGAGCATCGCTGAGCTCTTTGTTTAACAAGAAGGTCTTGGCGCGTGTTTCATCGTATCACCTCTTCCACTTTTTCACAACGTCCTCCACGTATTGCGCCACTACGCACACTTACACCCACGTGAACGTTTCGTCGAGGTTCGTTCCTCCCTCTCTTCCGTCGACGAAGCTACCAGGCCGCACCTGCGCGCGTTTATACCTCCACCTCCCCCCTCCCCCTCCCCCGCCATCTTCTTTTCCCTCTACCTTCCCCTCTCTTCGCACCCCCTTTGATTTCGGCTCCGCACTGTCGGCGCCCCTACGGGCTTGCACCAACACCCAACCTTCTTCCCATCACTCATTCTCCCCGCGCTGCCCCGCACTTGCCCCCGCCGGCACCCTTCCCCTGTCTATCCTTTGGTCGAGGAGGCACCAGCCCCACCCCCCTCCTTGTCCATTTGCCGG
>JASAOO010002958.1:0-15013 GCA_030849075.1 Zelonia costaricensis | reverse complement strand
AGAGGGGGTGGGGTTAACCTCTCCGAACACACACACACACGCACACACACAGAGACACACAGGCCGACGACGACGCAAGCCTTCCACGACACGCAACAGCTCACCAGAAAGTGTACACGCACGTGTCCACACGTCGTTCACAAATGGACAGGGGATGGATGAGGCTACCGGTGGGTTTCCTTCTCCTGCGGTGCGTGCGTGTGCATGCAACTGTGAGGGTGAGTGGGTGAGTGAGAAAGGGGGGGGGAGCGTCGGTTGGCTAGTGGCTGTGTCTGCTTCGGTGCGAGGGTGTGCCTCCGCGGATAGGCCGGTGGAAAAGGAGTGAGTGGAGGGTGGAGGGNGAACAACACGCACACGCTGAGGAAAGAGATACAGGAGCACGGGGCGAGCGAGGAGTGAAGGAGAACAGCAGTGAGTTAGTGGTGGTTTCAGGGCTTCCCTTAGTTTTTGAGGCTGACGTGCGGTGTGTGCGCGTGTGTCGACGTGGGCTCGCTGAGGCACGGTCGTTTGTGGTTCCAGCTTCCAGAGAAGGCAAGAGGAGAAGAAGGCGTGAAGCGGCGGACGAGTCGAGCGCGTGCGGGTGTGCCGATGAAGGGGGGTGGGAGAGAGGATAGGCTTCGCTCGATTCGGTGTCTGTGACCCCTCTGCGATTGAGCCTCGGACAAACGGCAGAAAGAGGTAAAACGCCAAGGCCGCGTGGAGCGTGTAAGCAGAAGCTATCGGTGCGCGTGCGCAGTGTTAATGTACGCGCAAGGGTACGTGAGGTGTGCCAGAGGTGCGGGGGTGGATGGGTGGGAGGGACTTATTCGCACACCCTTAGGCGCGGAGATGCACGCCGGCGGGCGATGACGCGACGACGACGGCGATAGCGGCACAGACACGGACACACACCAACCACGGCAGCTGCCAGCACCGAAGGAGGAGGAGAAGTTTGGGAGAGGGCTGGAGGGCACCAAGCACTCGTGAAAGGAAGCGGCGACTGCAACGTGCGCGCACCGGTCAGACGCACAGAGCAGCGCAGATGGCGTTGAGTATGTGTGTGTGTGTGTGTGGAATGACGGGAAGTGGCGCCGCCGCAATGGGAAGGCGCGTAAACGTGCGGCGGCAGCGCACCGGTGCGTCGCGAGCCCACAAGGCGTTTGCGTAGGCAGGCCGAAAACAAAAGCCGGTAAGACGGGGGGGAAAGAGAGAAGAGAAGGAGCGTTGCGGTAGTCTCAGGTAGCCAGAAGGCATACACTTCATCTGATTGGGAAGCCGACCACGGGGCAGGGGAAGCGGGAGTGCTCGGTTGGCGTGGGAGGGGGGGGGGGGAGCGGCACATCCATCGTGACGTGCGGCTTCTGCATCGTGTATGTGTGTGCGTGTGTAGAGGCGCGTAGGCTTCCCACACACCCCACTACCCTGACCGCCGCTGTGCCGCGGCTCTTTTCCCTTCGTGTTATTTGCCACACGCACCGCACACCAGCACGAAGGGAGTCCACGCCGAAGGTGCTGAGGCGTGCGAGGTGGGGGGGGGGGGGAATGTGCTGTCTTCCCCGAAACCCAGCTGCGGCTGCGTGTTCTCAGGGACTTGATGACCATGCGCATGCACCTGCCCTCTCTCTCTCTCACACACACACAAGATGCACGCACGTACGAGAGGACGTCGATTGAGGTGCCATGGACACTTTCACACGGACGTTGATGGATGCGCACCGGTGTTTCGATCCGTCGCCCTATTTATCTTTTCATTTCTCTTTTGGATGGGTGATGCGATCAGCTCACGTTTTCTTCTTCATATTTTGATGCAGAGGAGGGGCCCACGAAGGAGCACGGGTGCGTGCACACGGCCACGACGTTTCCCATTGTGTGCGCGTCTTAACGTATGTGTGTGTGTCGCCGAGGCCGCGGAAAGGGTGAGAGAGAGAAGAAGCGAAGATTGGCGGTGTGAGCGGAGGGCACTGGGCAAGTGGTTGGAAAAGAAAACAAAGAGCATGGTCATCTCACAGACCACGTCAGATATGCACACCAATGCACACAAACACACACACACATCCATCGACAGAGACGTAGGGACGCAGCCAGAAACGAAGTCAGAATTTCACTCTGTGGGTGCGACACACGAGAGCCGCGAGGCGCCAGAAGGAGGAAAAAAAAGGAAGATATGAGAGGGAGGCCACTGGAGAGGAAGGAGGGGCGACGCTGGCTCTACACGGCGATGTCGCGCGCCTGAAATGGCACGGGAAAAGGCGGGGAGGGGGGGGGGGTTGCGCGTGCGTGCACCGCTGCCCCGTTGACCCACAAGCGCGTGGGCGCAGGCATTCGCTGAGACACAAACAAAGCAGGGGAGTGGGGGGCGGGGCGAAGGCGGAGCTACCAATAGAGGCCGGAAAAAAAGAAAAAAAAGAGGGGAATAAAAATAAGTAAGCTCGACAACACCAACAGCAGAACACACGAGCACCTGACTTCGTCACAGAAGAAAGAAAAAAAAACGAAACACACAAAGAGGGAGAGAAAGAGCGGCGTGACCTCAGGTGAACGTGGAGGAAGAGGGAGGAAAGGGGAGGAGACAGGCAGAGAAGTGCGCAGAAGGCAAAGCAGTCCAAAAGGAGACCCGCTGCACCCACGCGCACACACACACACGAAGCAGCGTAAAACACGGCAAAGAAGAGAGAGAGAAAGCGGAAGTGGGAGTGAGAGCGGTACAAAGGAAAAGAAAGATAAAAAATGGTAAACACGAAAACAAGTAAAAGAGGAAACGCTTATGAGGCGAAGGTGGGAGCTGCTTAGGCACATGAATCAAAGGCACGCGAGCCGGGCGCCCCCACTCTCCTAACAAACTCACAGGGGACGTCACATCGCATGAAGTGCGCGCGCGCGTGCACACGGATACCCGGATGTGGGAGCGGGGAGATGTGTGGAGGCATGGGAAGCATCTGGCGTCCCATTGCGCTTGTGCAGGTCACCACACGCACACACACACACACACACACTTTCACACACATCCAAAGGAGGGAGCTGGACACAAGCGGGTTCAAGACGGTTCTGTCAAAGCGGCCGGTGAGGCGCCAAGGAAAGGAGGAGCAGAAACACATACACACACACACCACATGAAGGGCGGATGTGCGCTGGGAGTGTGGTGGAGTAAGTCAGGAAACCGAAAAAAAAAACCGTGCGCAGCGGCATCGCCAATACAGCCGCTCTCCACACCACCACCACCACCAGATGTAAGTGCTCCCCCCCGGCAGCTTGGGGCGGACGCCGTTTGGCCAACGGAGGGTGGGAGAGAGGCATACGCACGGAGAGAAAGAGACAGCCTACACCTCCCGGAGCACACAAACACACGCACGTCCCTGGGATAACGACACAGCCGCACACACAAAAGCTCACGCGAACTTCTACGCGCACCAGGTTCATGACGAGAGAGGGAGGGGGTGGGGGGCACAGGAAACAGGCGAAGACGAAGGAGGCAGGTAGAAACAACAAGAGCAACAAGCAAAGACAGCGCGAACCCAATGCCATGTGTGATGGCTGTGGCCTTGCAGGGGGAGGGGGCCCACGCGTATGGATCGTATAGAGTCGTTTTTGTGATCATCACACCATGAATCGAATGGCCCGCCGTTATGCCTCGTGAGCTTCCGCTTTTTTCTTTTGGGGTTTGATTCCATTACCTTCCAGTTGAAGGAGGAGGCCGCGCGTGCGAAGGGGGGGATGGGTGGGGGGGAGGGAGTAGATCTTTGACATGGCAGTTACACGTACAGGCACACGAGGACACAGACACACACACATACATACACAAGTACAGGTTTCGCGTACAGGGAGACAAATACACAAGGAGAGAAGTCAACTGCGGGACGAGAGTAAATCAGAGAGAGAGAGCGGGAGGGTGACGGGACGGGGACTCCACACCAGGCATGTGCATCGGGCGCTGCCCTCGAGTGCCACCTACGCAGCGCAAGCGCACAAAAAGAACGGCAACAAACAAGAACAACAACAACAACCACAAACAAGATAAAAACGGACGTAGTGAAGGAGAGGAGAGAACGAGAGAGAAGGAAATATAGAGAAGGACAGTCAACGAATGCTACGCGGCACGCGGAAGAGGGCGTAGAGCAAAAAGGCAGAGGGAGAAACAAGGGCTGCTTTGGGTGTGCGTGTGCGCGAGATGAGAAAGGGTGTGGGGGGTGGAGACGAGCGAGATCAGCCTGGACACTGCCACGACGAGAAGGTCGAGAGCGACACACACACACACACTCAGAGAAGAAAAAAAATGAAGTGTCCCAGTAGAGCTGTTGTCCGCATGCCCCATGCGTGGGAAGGGAGGAAAAAGGGACAGAGGATGGGGGGGGTGGGGGGAGGAGGAGGAGATAGATGGTGGTGATGGGTGAGTGGTGGACAGTGGATGGATGTACACGGGTACCTGCAAACTTCACCTTTTTTGGGGGAAGGGGGATCGGGTTATTTCGTCATCGGAAGACCAGCGGCAAGCGGCGGGACACGCATACAAAGGGAGGGGGGGGGGACAAAGGTGGAGCTCGCACGTATACCGGTGCCATCCACCGCTGGTGACGTCAAAGCGCTTTGCGAGCGTGCTCAAGTACGCGAGAACAACGGGAAGGAGTGGGGGGGGGGGAGAGAAGGGGGGGGGGGGAAGGCGAGGAGGGGTGACTGAAGAAGGAAGCAGAATGCACAAGAAAACAAACAAGAGAGAAAGTCACACAAACAGTAAGACGGTATGCAGCGGGAGCAGGACATACGCCCGCACCCACAAACACACAAACAAACACAAACACACACGCACGCCTACAAGAGGAACCACGAGCCATACTGTAATCACGGTGGAGGTGAAAGCGGAAAACAGGAGAGATAGAGAAGAGGAGGATGGGAGGAGCGGAGAAGAAGGAGGGGCGGGCGGGCTGAAGTCGTCAGGCATTGAGAAGGACGGCGTGCACACAGGGACACACGCTTCAAAAAAACAACAACAGCAACAAAAAAAAAAGTGGAAACAGGAGTCGATGAAGGCCGTTTACGGCGACAGCAACACACACAAACACACACATACACGCAGAAAGATAGACAGAGAAGACGACGAGCGAGGAAAGAACAACAACAACAGCACAACAGCAGGAGGCAAGGCATCACACACAATGTGCGATGCAGAAGAAAGCGAGCGAGAAAGAGAGAGAGGCTTGTGCGAGGAGCGGTCAGTGAACATGAGCAGAAGTTCAAAGCACAGACAGAATGAACACAAGAGCAAAAAGAAAAAAAGAAAATGAAGAGGGAAAATGCGATCCACTTGAGCACAAGTGCACCACGTCTTCACCGAGAAAGAAAGGAAAGGCGCGGGCGCTGCGGGTGCGCCGGCGCGCGAAGAAACATCGAAGCGGGTGTTTGCGTCTGGCAGGCGCGAACACCCGGGAGAGGGAGGAGGAGGGGAGAAGGGGAAGGCACCACGGACGGCGATGGAGCCACACATGCACAAACTCGACGCGGGTGCGCCCCGGTCTGCGTTCGTGTGTGTGTGTGTGTGTCGAACGGTGTTCCCTCCCGGCTAGTCGTGGTACTGGATGAACTGTGTTTCCGTGGCGAGCGACACGCCGCTGGTGGCCCGCGAGGCGTTCGAGAGGCCGTCGAGGTGCCCCACCGACCCGTCGGCTCCCACAGGCCCGCCACGCGAGGTCGGCCGCTCCCCGCCGTACCACCGCAGCTGCGCCTCCTGCGGCGCCGTCGGGGCCTTCGCCGCCGTCACCGGCGCCTCGCCTGCCAGGGTGGGCCGCAGCCAGTGCGGGAGTTCCGCGGCGGCGGCCGTGGCGCTCGCAGTGGTGGGGGCGTTGACGGCGACGGCTGGCGGGTTCAGCGTGGACGGCGGGTGGCCTGCCCCGAGAGAAAGCACTGGGGAGACGCTGCCACCGTTACCCGTAGTGTGGCGCGAATGCTGCTGCTCCTGATGCCGCTGTTCCGTGGCGTGTGACGGTGGTGGTGAGCGGGGCAGCGGCCGGGCCGGGTGCGCCAACGACGCGGTGTGGGACGGGTTGCGCAGAAAGCGGGCGAGCGGCAGGTTCATGGCCGGCCCGAGATTGCTCGACAACAGCGACGGCGCCGACCCGTGAATCGCCGGGGTTGGCGGCGAGAACTGCAGCGGCGTCATCGCGTTTGTCCCGGGTGACTGCATCTCGGACGAGTTGAAGGACACCAGCGGAGCGCCGCTACTGCTGCCACCGCTGCGTGCCGCCAGCGCGTTAGGGGCCGGCACCGGAGGCGGGTAGCCGGAGGTGCTGCACACGGGGCTCGAGACGTCCGGCTGACTCATCAGAGCAGCTACTGCCGTGACGGGTGCCGCCTGGTGGTGGCGCGGGTGGTGCCCGGTGCCGCCAGCGGCGCGCCACCCACCCGTCGATCCGGGCGAGGTCGCCACGCCGCTCATGATGGCCGCCGCCACGTTCGCACTCCCTCCGCCTGCGCCGGCAGCGGCCCCAACGCCTTCGGTGCTGTCGCTGCCGCCGCTGCCGCGACGCAGCCGCACGGGTGCCAGCACGTCGCCGCTCACCTCGCTGTTGCTGATGGCGGCATTGTTGGCGTGGCCGAAGCGGCGGCCGAACGCCCCCGGCTGGCGGCCTGCGCTGCCCTGCAGCGAGGCCTCACCGTCCGCGGCACCGCTGCTGTACAGGGACAGGAAACCGCTAGACTCCCCCCGCTGCGACTGCGGCGTCATGGCGTGCAGCTCGCGGCTGATCGGTATGAAGCCTCCGTTGTTGTCCGCGATGCCGGAGCGGAGGCTGCCGGTATTGCTGGAGCGGAGGGACGGGTACGGCACCTGGCCCAGCGATCCACGCGACTCGCCCCGGCGCTCCCCAGCGCCGCCGTCCGCGGAGGTGCTGCTGCGCGACATGCTCGCCGTGTTCGTCACGGAGGAGCGGCTCTCGTCGCCGTCGCTGCGGGCGAAGCCGTCCACCTCACCACCGAGACTCGAACGCAGGCCAGGCGGGATCACCACCCCGGGTGGATAGGCGCCGCCGCCACCCGCCTCCGCCACGGTGGGGGTCGGCGCCATCATCTCCATCTCCGCCGCGCTGGGCCGGGTGCACGGGTTCAGCCAGTCGTCGGCGGACTGCGCGGCCTGCGAGAAGGTGCGGTGCTCGGACAGGCCCGCGCCGCGCTCCGCCTCCGGCGCCGCCGCCGTCGCTGCATTCACGGGCTGCGACGCCACGTCAGCCGGTGCCCCGCCGGTCATGAGGGCGGTGTTGACCTGGGCGAGCCAGTTAGGCACCTCACCGCCCGCCGCCGCCGCCGCCGCTGTCGACGCACCACCGCTGCGCCCGTGCGTCAGCGTCAGGGGCGGTGCGGTCTGCGCCGAAGACGGCAGAGCCGTGATCGACGTGCTCTCTGGCGCATCGCTGAGGTGCGGCGAGCCGACGGGGTGGGTGCCTGCAGCCGCTCTCCAGCCACTGCCGCCGCCGTTGGTGCTGCTGCCGGTGCAGCGCAGCCCTAGCGGCGTCCCCGCTGCCGTCACCATGGTGGAGTTGAAGGCGGTCGAGGACTGCGACGGCGGCAGGGTCTGAACGGTGGTGCCGCCAGCGGGGGTGTGCGTGGGGGCGGAGTCGTTGGAGGTGACCGAGCGGTCCATCGTCACCGCGGCCAGACGCGCCGCTGTGGGGGCGGGCGGGGTGACATCCGCGGTCACGGACGGCCGCCGATGCGGCTGCGGCGGGCGCGTGCTCGGCGGCTTTGGCGACAGCGGCGCCGCCCCGAGTGGGGGCGCGGGCGCGGCGAGGAGCGATGGCGCGACGGTGCGTGACACGACCGGAAGCCGCTCCCCGCTGCCGCTGCCGCTGTTACTGTTGTTCTGGGTGCTGGACGAGCTGCGGGCCATCGGGGACGGCGCGAGGCTGCTGGGGAGGGAGACGCGCTGCATCGGGGCGTAGTTCGCGGTGTGCGGGACGAGCGGCGCTGCGGTGCCGCAAGTGGTGGAGCCGTTGGGGGTGGTCGCCTTCACAGGACACGCGATCGGCGCAAGACTGTGGCGGCCGGAGCTCGGGGAGCTGTGCACGCTCCCCGACTCCGTCCGCGGTGGGGTGACCTGCGAAAGCGCCGCCGCCGCAGCGGCTCCGCTCTCCGCCCCGCCGCTGTGGCTGTAGCTCGAGCCGAAGTGGTCGGGCAGCGCCGGTGCGTGGGGGTGGGTCTTGGCCGGGCCGTCGGTGCGCGCCTGCGCGGGGCTCTGCGCGCCTGTCGACGGCGCGCTTTCGTTTTGGGGGCTCGTGGCACGGCCCGCCTTCGTTGGTGTGGATATTTCAGTGGGTGGCGCGGCGGCGGCCTCCGACGGCCTCGCGGGGAGCTCGTCGAGGAGGTTCGAGATGCTCGGGGACAGCTTCTCCGCGGGCTGCGCGGAGCTCTTGCTCTCTGCGCGGGCGTTGGCCACGTCGCCGGCGCTTGCTGTGTCACCGCTGCCGATGTCGCCGATGTAGTAGTAGCCGCCGTTCAACATGGAGTCCTCGAACTCGTCCATGGCGTGCGGCTGCGTGCGCGCGTCGGGCGAGGGGAGTGGACGGTGTGGGGTGTGTGTCTTCTGTCCCGGCGTCAGCCAACCTGACACCGCGAAGTTGATTGCTGTGCGATAGCACAAGGGCGGGCGTGCACTGGACGAGCAGCGGACGCGCGTTGCAGAGGGAAAAAAGGAAAAAAAAGGAAAGCGCCAATAAGATAGAAGGCGGGCGAGGGGATGGGATGCTCAGTGGTGGAGGAAGGAGAAGGAACCGAGGGACGGGGGTNAGGAGGTGGTGGTGGATGGGGGAGGGGTGGTGGTGCTGCAATAATGAATACGGAGAAAGGGGGGGGGGGAAGAGGCTAGTGGGCGCGCGCACGTCAACGCACCCAAGGGAGGCGGAGCGGAGGAAGCAAAGGGCTTGGCCTCAGCGGGAGGCTTACAAACACAAACACAAACACACAGAGGAAGAGAGAGAGAGACGCAACTACACGGACACAGCTAGAGCCAACAGGACAAGCGGATGGGGGTTGTGAGGCGATGGAAAGGTGGAGAGAGGGGGGAGTCGGCCAAGGGAGCAATGAGAAACACAAGTGAAGTGAGCAGCGCAGACGGAGGAGGAGGGCGGGGCACAGTGCAGGACGCCACCCCCCCTTTGCACACCAGTACGCGAAAGAAAACAAACAAAAAGCCGACAGAGGTTAAACGAGCAGCCTGGAAGGGGGTCGAACACGCCGAGAAGAGCAGCCGCGGCACGTCCACGAGGACGAACGACAGTGCGACGACGACGATGAGGACTGTGCCACGAGCAATCGGTTCGGGCCCTGCCAGTTGTGCGCGTCCCCCCCTTACCCGTAGACGCGGGGGTGGAGTGGCAGAGGAGCGGAGCGATCCGACTGCACGCAGAGGCACACCCAGATCCACACAGACACCAACGACAACTCAAACGTCAGCACCAGCAAGCGAAGAGCTTCGCACTCGCGAAGAACGAGAAGGAGGAACGAGACAAACAGAAGGAAAGAAAGAGGAGAAACAGGAGAAAACGAAACAGGACACACAATCAAACCAGTCAAACGTGCGAAAAAAAATGGAAGAGACACTAAACACGACACACGACACACGACACACGCGCCTTCTTCCCTCTTCCCTGTCGCTTCCTCGTTTGTTTCTTTCCTTTTGTTTTTGCTTTGCTCCTTCCCCGACGTGCGCGCAAGGGAAGAAGAGAGAAGGGGGGATGGCGCAGGTGTAGAGATGAATGCACCGTGCCTACTCTTTTGTGTGTGTGTGTTGTGTGTTTGTTGTTGTTGTGGTGCTTTGCGTTTGTGCGCGTGTGTGTGTGTGTTGTGTTGTGTTGACGTGGAGCGTGTGACGGAACCGGCGTGGGAGTGAGTTTTGAGGAGGGGAGGGGGGCGATGGAAAGATAATAAGGCAGCAGGAGGAGGAGAAGCGGGAGAAGCAGGAGACGGGAAACAAGGCAAGCGTTTGTGTCGAACACAACCAGGACTCACACACACACACACACACACCGACCTACACACACACAGACAGTCACGCGATCCCGCGAGTGAGGCACAGCGCGGCCCCGCTGCCTCCTGCAAGCGAAGGAGAAGGGGGGGGTGGTGGGGATCACGGCAGAAGGGACCGAAAGGAGTGGGAGGAGGTGGACCGGCAACCCTGGTGGAGAGGAGAGGGCGAAAAACACACGCACGGAAGAGGTCGAAGCGGCAACGACTGCGGCAGTCTGCGCCTTCGGGAGCAACACAAAGGAAAAGAGAAGGGCCGGGGAATCCGAATGAGCGCAGCGGTGGGGGGGGGGCGGAGGCGAAACAAAGCACGAAACGCGACCCAACTGTGTGGAGACGGGGACTGGTGAGAAGTGCGAGACGGCGGGGAGATGGACGGGGGCGCGGGGGGGGGGGGCAGAGGCGCAGGTTCAGGAGGCTCGTCAAACACGCACACACACACACACACACAATCACGCACGACGCTAGCTGTCGCGGATTCACGAGGGCACACGAGAAGGCGAAGAGCACGGAGGGAAGCAAAAACGTAGAGCGCGGGGGGGGGGCGCAGACGTGGGGAAGCGCTTGCGTTGATTGAGAAGGTGCTGGAGATGGAGGAGGGGGGACTCTCTTTCTTTGGGAGGGGTGGGTGGAGGCGGGAGACTTAGGATGGAGGGAAGCTCGAAGAGAATAACGCACCAACACAACGCGGGGGGGGGGGGGGCGGCCGTGGCGTGCGTGCCCGTGGCGTGCGCAAGAGTGTAGGGACAAGTTGTTTCCTAATCTAGAGTGCACGGTGCGTGAAGGGAGGCAGAAAGCCAGGAAGATGGCGTGGAGAAGCGAGAGACACAGTGGAGAGCGGGATGAAGGAGAAAGGAAGACGGAGGGACAGGCGCACGATCGCGGCGTGTGCGTGCGAGCGTTGCGAGAAGGGGATTACTACTTCTACAGGGACAGGTACTGTCCACGTGGGTGGGCAGCGCAGTCGACGTGAGGTGGAGAGAGGGGGCGTGAGGGAAGCAAAGGGGGATGCGGAGGGGGAGGGGATGGAGAAGGTGAACGCATTCCGTTAGAGGAGGGAGGGACGGGGTAGGGGGTGGGTGGGTGGGGGGGATTGATGCGCTGCACGGAAAGCGAATCTGTGGGTGCGTGCGTGTGTGTGTGGGAGGTGCGCAGGTGGGTCGAACAAGACGACACCGGCCTACAACCCCCCCACTTCCCCCCCAAACGAAAAAAAAAAAAAGCGGGGCGTCTCCCGCGAGTCTCGCAGCGCCCTTCTTCCTGTACGCCTCCTCATGCGTACGGGTCAGGTGGTCCGCTCCCCACCCCCCACCTCCTCCTCCTTTCTCCTGCACCGGCGCTGTGGTGGTCGGCATCAGCATTGTAGGGAATACGCCACAGTAAGAGAGTTAAAAGCTGCTTGCGTATCACTGGTTTCTGCGTACTTGCTTTGTTCTGGGTTTTTCTTCGATGGCGCCATGTACGCGATCTGCGAGGGCGTCGGTCACAAAAATAATTGGAAGTCGTACGAGACGCCACGCGGCACACATTCAGAGCGGACGCCCACCGTTGAGGGAGGAGGCGGCAGGAAGAGCACAGGTGAGGGGGAGGGGAGGGCGTGTGTGTGTGTGTGTGTGTGGAGCCAGGAGGGGTGAGTGACGAAGTGGCAGGCAAGCAGACACACACACACACACGCACGAGTTGAATAGACCGGTACTGTGAAAATGTGGGGCGGTGCGACAACGCGTGCGACGGTGAGTCGGTTCTCCACTGTGCACTCGGCATCTCTCTGCAACTGCATGCAGCAGCGCGTCCGGCATGACACCACTGCTGCACCTGCCCGCTTCTGCCCTCTCCAGCCGGACGAGCTCCATCCCGCCCTGCCCCCTCACCTCCCCCCTCCCCCCTCCCGTGCCACGAGAAGCGCCAGTACACCTTCACAGCTTCAGGTTATGCAGAGCGAGCAGTGTTGCCTCCGCCGCGGCGCTCTCGGCATCGCGCCGGTTGTCAAACCACTGCGGTGCCTTGAACTTTGCGGACCCGCCCTTCTTGTTCAGCAGTGGCAGCTCCACCGAGGCGAGGAAGTAGCGGGGCCCGCGCCGCTTCGCCCCGGTCTTGCTATTCGTCAAGTTGTGGGCCCCAACGAGGCCGAGCTGGGCGAGGGCGTCCGCCGGCAGGTCTACCTCGGCCTTCTCCTCCACGCTGAAGATGCAGCTCTTCGCCACTGGGGTGTAGGGCCACCGCGTTTGGCACTCCTGCTCCAGCTTCTCCCGCAGAAACCGCATCTCCTGCATGCGCCGCTTCTCCGCCAGCACCTCCTTGTTGGGCCCCGTGATCACGTTGCCGCTCGTGCCCTGGTGCAACCGTGCATTGCCTCCACCACGGCCAACCACCGCAGCGCCCTTCGCATTCGCACTCGCCCCACTGCCACCAGCGCTGCTCGCTGCGTTCCCGTTGTGTGCAGGCGCGCCCCCGCTGCCGCCTTCGTTGGTGTTCCGCTTCGTCGACTCCGCCGCGGCGGAGAGGCAGAAGGGCGATGCGGCGTTGTTCTTCTTGAGGTCGCGCTTGGCGAACGCCGTGACGCTGCCGTCGTGGAGGTTGAGCACCTTGTGTTCATCCAGCAGCTCCTTCACGGCAACCCACAGGAAGCGCAGCTTGTCCAGCTCGAGGTAGTCAAAGTAGCGCAGCTTCTCCGCCGGCTCGTAGTAGAGCAGAAACTGGTTGTGCCCCGGCAGCAGCGAGAAGTACGCCGTGCTGTTCGTCACGGTGGACTTGGTCGTCGCACCCGCCGCGCCGGCCGTGGAGGGGGCGTGCGATGCTTGGTGCACGGCTCGGTAGTCCCCTTCCACCTTGGACCGCGTGATCACCTTGGGGCCCTTGGGGGTTGGCAGCGTCAGCGACTCCGCGAAGTAGAACAGCTCCTTGTGCTGTGGCAGTATCTTCTGCCCCTCCACGAAGAACTTCTCCAGCCGCTGTAGGCAGTCCTGCGCATCGAGCACGTCGATGGGCGTCTGCGCTGCTGCTGCGGTCGATGTCGTGGTTGCTGCAGGGGCGCTCCTGCTGCTGCTGCTGCTTGGGTTGCGGTGCGGGGAGGTGTACGCCTCGGCCCAATCAGCATGGGCGTAGATGGGGAGGAGCCACGCGGGGGCGGTGAAGAGGGAGACCTGCTGCAGGTGCAGCGGCAGCGACGCCTCGTCCGCGAGCTTCAAGAAGGTGATGGGGTACGACAGCGGCTCCTCTGGCGGCGGCGGCGGGGGTGGGGTGGCGGCCGCGGCCACGGCGACCGCACCTTGCAACATGGAAGACAACAATGAGCTGCGCCTGCGTGTGTGGTTGAATGTACGTTCGTACGTGTGTAAGCGTGTGTGTGCGCACACGGTATCTGAACAAAAGGGTCGGCGGGAACGAGCTGGCGAGGCAACACATGCACGACAACGGGTTGGGGGACGGGCGGCGGAGGGAGGGAGAGCGGAAAGGTGCAGTGAGCTGGTGGGGCCTGCACCGAGGTCGCACCCTCGGAGGGGGCGGAGGGAGGGAGGGGGCGGACACGGACAAGGCAGTGGCACCCGCAAAGCACAGCCCCGCGCTTCGCATCGCCCGCTGAGGCTTGTTGCGTCTTCTATCGAGATGCGAGCAGAGTGGCCGGGAAGGGGGACAGAGCGACTCACCATACGGCTGCGACGCAGGCGGCGGCGTCGTGTGCCTGCACAATGGCGCTGCCCTTCTTCAAACCCTCTCCGCCGATGCGAACGAGAAAGAGCCAGCATGGGGATGGAAGGGGGGGGGGGCCCGCACGTCACGGAGGGGGCGGCTGCCGCGGCAACACCCGTTTGCTTGACGCCTCCGTAGTGATGATTTGCCTCTTCTTTTATTCTTGTTAACGGAAGGTTTCAGCTTCACGTGCAGCACACGGTGCACTTCACAAACATACGCGCGATCGAATAGGGACAGGGGGGGGGGACTGGAGTGGATGAGGGGTGGGGGTGAGAGTGGGAGGGGGTACGAGGGGAGGAGGTGGTCGCCACGCGTATGGCTGCTCCGGCACACCACCACGTGAGCGCGTACCGACCTTCCCCCCAACACACACCACCGATGCTCCACTTCCCGCTCCCACTATTCCTCTTCGGCTCAAATACACTCGAACACACACAGAAACATACGAAGACACGCACATGTATACACAGATACACACAAACGAGTCTGCAAACGTGCACGCTCAGAGCACGACACGCAGTCGCCAAGACACGTGCAGACACACGCACACACACACACACACACACAGATACACTTACATGGTACCGCACAGGACACCGGTTGCACAGGAAGAGGGAGAGAGAAGGAGAACGGTGGCGGCGAGGAAGGTGAAAAGGGGGGAGGGGCAAGAGGGGGCGTCGGGCGAGGGTCCGGGGAAGGGGGTGGAGGGGGGGGGGGCGAACGTGAGTCCGGTTGATGGTGGCGGTTCTACTGCGGGCCGCAGATACCAGGAAGGAAGTGATGCACGTTGTATGGGAGCTGCGGTAGCCCTCCACACACACACCCACACACACACAGACGGAGACCTTCAGCCCCGTTTTTCCAGCCCCCCCCCTCTTCCCGTTCCTCGCACCTCGTTGACCATGTACAGACGAAGGAAAAAAGGCCATTGTGTCAGCGTTAGACCGAAACGCAAACCGAGAAGCGCGGAGACGGAGACGTAGACGAAGGTGCGGAGGACACCTTTGCGTGTCGCTCTGTCTGTGCGTGCGTGTGTGTGTGTGTGTGTGTGTGTTTTGATGACCGGTTCCAGCCGAGCACAGAGTGTGTATGGGGGCGGGGAGAAGAGGACAGACGCGCGTATGACGCATCTGCTGCGCACCCATACACACCAGAGCCTGCTCGTCTTGTCGATGTCGCTGTTTGCCGCCTTGTGCAGCTTCTCGCATCTCTCATCGCCTCTGTTTTTCTTGCATGAAAAGGGGAGGCGAGAAGAGGAGGGACAAGAGCGACGAGCACGTGCGCGCACACAGGCCATCAAACACCCACTCCCACTCCCACCCACCCACCCACACACACA
>JASAOO010002957.1:0-14837 GCA_030849075.1 Zelonia costaricensis | reverse complement strand
ATGTTGGCGATGCAGCGTGGCGGCAGCGCCTCTCCGCGCAGGAGTACCACATCCTGCGTGAGAAGGGCACGGACCCCGTTGGAGGGAAGTACGACGACGTGTTCGACGATGGCGAGTACGTGTGCGCCGGCTGCCGCACGCCCCTGTACCTCTCCTCCATGAAGTTCGCGTGCGGGTGTGGCTGGCCGGGTTTCTACGACTGCATTCCCAAGCGGGTGCGAGAGCAGCCGGACAAGGACGGACGGCGGGTGGAGATTGTGTGCAACGCGTGCAACGGCCACCTCGGCCACGTTTTCCGCCACGAGGGCTTCCGCAACCCCCCGCCGAACGAGCGGCACTGCGTCAACAACACCTCAGTTATCCTGGTCCCGGCTGCGCCTAAGCTGTGAGACCCAGGGTGCTGCCCCACACATTGCGTAAGCGTATGTGGGTGTGTGCGCGTGTGCGCGCCTATTCATGGGCACGCAGGAGCACGCGTGGTATGTCGCTGCGCGTGTGCACTGCCCCCCTCCAGGGCACCGTGTGTCGGACCTCAACATGATGGTCGTGACGCGCTTCCGCTTTCTGGTTATCATTTCCTTTTGCATCCCGTGACGTGCACGGCGCACTCGTGGGTCGCTGCCCCACGTCACGTCTTTGGCAAGCAGGCGCACGCGCACACTGCGTTATTGGGGAGGGGGGAGGGGAGTGTCGCGGTGCGTGGGTGCGCGGGAAGCAGGCAGTGTCCATGCTCGCCGCTCAGTTGCCTTGGCAGAGCGTTCGAGCGAGGGAGAGGCGGAGTGCCGACAACGCAGGCGCGTGTGTGGGCACGCGCTCCTCGCCACCCACGTCTTCCTCCGACACCTCGCTCCTTTCTATTCGCGGGCACGCGATCCACGTCACTCAGCGTCCGCGCCTGGCGCCGGGTTTCCAGGCGGACTCCTCACCGGCTGCTCTCTGTAGTCCTCCCTCGCGTCCTGGTTGGGTGGAGCGTCGCCGTGCTTGGCGCGCCGCCCACGTCCTCGCCCGTCGCCGCCCACGCGCTGTGGCGATTGCATGGAGCTCGCAGCGGCGTTGCGCGTGTGTGTGGGGACTACATTCGATGGTCGCATCGGACCGGTTGCGGTGGCCGACGACATATTCTGCAGGCACCGGGTGATGGCGGGAGCATGTCGGAAGGACGAGCCGCCACCACTACCGCCGCCTCACGCCTTTCTCATTTGGTACTCACCAGCCTCTGCCTTTCTGGACTTGAGCTCGCGCGCCAGCCGCCGGGAGTGAGCACAGAGAATGCACTCAACGAGAAGCCACAAGCAAGCGTTGCTGAAGGAAATAGGCGGCGAATGGGAACGGTATCCTGTGTGGGCGAAGTGGGCACCGAGACGCCGCGTCCAGCGGTGGGCGAGCGTGCTGGAGCCGTTCCTCTGAAAAGGCAGGTGATGTGCTGTCGGTGTGCGTTTGCAGCTTACGCCCCTTCGCCTACCTCTTGTGTGTAATCGGCTAATGTTCCCCCCCCCTCCACTTCTCACAGGCTCGATGATGTGCGCGCTACCCATAGACAAAACTTCACCTTCCTTCTGTCCGCTTCTCACCTTGACGCTGTTTTCCCGCGCGCTGATGTCTGCCGATGGCTGTGCGCCCCTCCATCGTCACACCTGGGCAGTGAATCTTTGGCACAGACGCACGCACGCACTTCTCCAACTTTGAAGTGTGTGTTGGGTGCGTCTTGGCGTCAGCAACCGAAGCCACGGCGCCTGACCATCCGCCCTCATCGTACTATTTCCTGCTTTTAGTGCCCACCCCGTGCTGCGGCAGTGCGGCCCACGCCCCCCCCCCCCATAAAGTGCGCGTGGACTGCGACGTCGTGCATGTGCATTGCTCACTACTTCACCCAACTCCTTGTCACTTGACGGCCTCCCCCTTCTCCTTTTCCTCCGCCTCCCCATTCACGCACGGCGTGACACGCAGCGAGGCTCCTCCTCCTCCTTCAGCGTCTCTGAGCGTGCGTGTGTGTTTGTGTGTGTGTGTGCCGCAGCCATGGCGAGCGACCTCAACCAGC
Organism: Zelonia costaricensis; assembly: GCA_030849075.1. NCBI lineage: Eukaryota > Euglenozoa > Kinetoplastea > Trypanosomatida > Trypanosomatidae > Zelonia > Zelonia costaricensis. The sequence goes on along the minus strand of JASAOO010002957.1, from coordinate 12,799 downwards.
AGCTGGAGGCGATGTACGCCGGCAAGCTGCTAACGGAGGAGCAGGTGGTGCAGCTGTGCAGTCGATGCAAGGATCTCATGCTAGAGGAGGGCAACATAGAAACCATCTACGCCCCCGTCACGCTCTGCGGCGACATCCACGGCCAGTTTTACGACCTCCTCGAGCTCTTCAGCAAGGGCGGGCGGGTGCCGGACACGTCATACGTGTTCATGGGCGACTACGTGGACCGCGGCTACCACAGCGTGGAGACGCTGCTGCTGCTGCTGCTGCTCAAGGCCCGCTACCCCGATCGTATCACACTCCTGCGCGGCAACCACGAGTCGCGCCAGATCACGCAGGTGTACGGCTTCTACGACGAGTGCTACCGCAAGTACGGTGGGGCGAACGTTTGGCGCCTCTGCACGGAGCTGTTCGACTACATGCCACTCGGTGCTGTCGTGGAGGAGGACATCTTCTGCGTGCACGGTGGCCTCAGCCCGCAGATCGGGACACTGGATGAGGTGCGGGTGCTCGACCGCAAGCAGGAGGTGCCGCACGAGGGCCCCATGAGCGACCTGCTCTGGTCCGATCCTGAGGACATCGAGGGCTGGAGCGTCAGCCAGCGCGGCGCCGGCTTCGTCTTCGGCGGCGACGTTGCCAAGAGCTTTAACCACCGCAACGGCCTCAGCCTCATCGCCCGCGCCCACCAGCTCGTGCTGGAGGGGTACAAGTCCATGTTCGACAGCAACTGCTGCACGGTGTGGTCGGCCCCCAACTACTGCTACCGCTGCGGCAACGTCGCCTCCATCCTGGAGGTGGGCGAACGCTCCCGCGCCGACCGCAACGTCGTGTACTTCACCGCCGCCGCCGCCGACGCACGCGGGCACCTGGCGAAGCAACCGCCGCCGGAGTACTTCCTGTGAGGAAGGGGGGGGGGTGGTGCACCATCGGCATCGTGTGGTGCTGCATCTCGCGCCCGCAGTCGACTGTGCGCGTATGGGTGTGGGTGGGGAGGGGAGCTGGTGGAGTGAGCGTGTGTGACAGGTCCCATACAAACAGGCGGGCCGCACGCGGGCCGCGTTCTCCGTGCGCCACACCTCCGCCCTCCGCCCCTTCCTCCGTCACCCCACCGTTCTTCCTCTAACCTCCGCTCTTCCCGTGACGTGATGCGCTCGTGCGTGCGTGTGCGTGTGCGTGTGCGTGTGGCTGCGTTTGTGTGTGTGGCTGAAGAGAACAGAGAGAAAAAAAGAAGAAGCGAGTGGCTCTGGAGCCGTCTCGCAGGCGCTCGCGCCCCGCATACGTGTGCGGATGGCATCTCATCCGCGGCGACGTCGTCTGTGTGCGCGTGCGCTAGCGGTCGATGTCTCCCGTGCACTGCCGCGACGCGCCTCATGCCATTCCCTCCGCCTTTGTGTGTGTGTGTGTGTGTGTGTGTGTGTGCAGCCCGACGTTCATCACGATGCCGCGGCCACCCACGCCAGCGCGCTAAGGCTTGCCACGCGGTGTGCAGCGTGGCCCGCTCAGCTCACTCGACTCCACTCGCCATCGCCCTTCTCCCTCGCTCTCCCCACCGTTGCATGACGTGCGCCGCGCAGAGCCGCTTCTTCGGCCACAGCGTCTTCGCCGACCGCCGACTTGCAGGCGTGCACCACGGACTCCTCCGTGCCCGTGTCGCTTCCCTTGTTACCCCACCGGCTTTCCTCTCCCATCAGCCACGCACCGGGACGCGTGCAGGCTTCTCCCTTCCTTTTCTCCCTTAGCTCTTAACGCCATCAGCGTACTGCCTCCCTCCCTCCCCCCACTCTCGTGTTCACACACACGTGCCCACACGCGCTGCCACGCCGCAGCTCACCTCTCCTCTCCACGAGAAGAGGCCTGTGAGGTGCTGACAACTGTACAACTCCCCACCCCCTCCCCTCTTTCCCTCCCCCATGCAACGCTTGAACGCACGTTGTGCGATGCGTGCGGCGGTCCCGGTTGCTGCACGGCGCTGGACCGCCGCCCTTCCGTCCAGCTGGGTGCCACGCTGCCAGACGCGGTTCGCTGCAACCGGTGGCCCGGCCCGGCTGTGGACGGTGCCGCCGCCGCACAACCGGTCGGTCGCGCACTGGCTGTACCTGAGCGCGGCCTGCGTCGGCGGTGTGGTCTGGTTCGGCGGCATTACGCGGCTCACAGAAAGCGGTCTGTCGCTGGTGGAGTGGAAGCCGATCAGCGGGGTGCGCCCGCCGCTCACGGAGGCGGAGTGGGAGGCGGAGTTCCGGCACTACCAGGAGTTCCCGGAGTTCAAGCAGAAGCCGGACATGACCATGAAGGAGTTCCAGTTCATCTTCTTCTGGGAGTGGGCGCACCGCGTGCTGGCGCGCAGCCTCGGCCTCGTCTTCGGCGCCCCGCTCCTCTACTACGCCGGCCGCGGCTACTTTCGCGGCAACGGGAAGGTCCTCGCGGGGCTGGTCGGCATTCTCGGCCTCGGCGGGGCGCAGGGGTTCATGGGGTGGTACATGGTGCGCAGCGGGCTGGACCACACGCTGCTCGAGGAGCGGCGCAAGGCCACGGTCTCCGCATACCGCCTCGCCGCGCACCTCGTCCTCGCCTTCACCATCTACGCCTGCATGCTGCGCATGGGCTTTGGCCTGAAGCTGCCCGTCATCGAGGCCTTCCCGCGTCAGGCGAAGGTGCAGCGGTGGGCACGCATCTCCTTCTCCACGATGTTCCTGACGGCCACCACCGGCGCCTTCGTCGCCGGGCTCGACGCGGGTCTGCTGTACAACGACGACTTCCCCTGGATGGCAGGCGGCGTCTTCCCGCCGGCCGACCACCTCTTCGCGCTGCAGCCGACGTGGCGCAACTTCTTCGAAAACCACTCGATGGTGCAGACAATCCACCGCGTGATGGCTGGCACCACCTTCATCGCGATTGGCGGCCTCGGCGTGGCGACGTCGCGCTGGCGCGGCTACATCCCACCGCAGGTGTTCCGCAACCTCATGTACGTGAAGACTGCCCTGCTGCTGCAGATCGGCCTCGGCATCTGGACGGTGACGTCGTCGGTGGACATCCCGGTGGCGGCCGCGCACCAGATCGGCGCGCTGATCCTCCTCACCACTCTAATCCGCATGTGCGCGGTGGTGGGCAGCCGCGGCGTGCTGCTTGCATGACGAGCACGCAGCGGAGCCGCCACGAACCCGCACTCGCGCTGAAGCGGGTGCTGGAGTGGTGGTCGCGTGGCGGCAGCCGAGGCGGCGACGCGCTGCAACCCCGCCTCGGCCACCGTTCCGTTTCCTCGGCTCTCTCACCTCAGCAAAACACTGGAGAGGGAGGGGAGAGGGGGGGGGAGTGAGGGTGTGGGCGGAGTGGGGTCAGGGTGCCGGCGCTGCGCCGCGGTGGCCCTTTCTCTTCCACCCACCCCCCGCCCCACCCTGCCGTCCCCAGCCTTCGCTTCTCTTCTTTCCCAACCCTCTCGCAGCCGTCATGGCCCGTCTGCTCGGCCGTCAAAACACGCACACCCTAAGCTGTGGCACACACACACACACACACACATACACACGCAAATGGAGAAAACAAACAACCCGGCCTTGCGGCACAGACCTTCCGCGGCGCGGAGCGGCCCACCACGGACGAGGTGCGGCGTGGTCGACAATCGGCGGAGCACCATGCCGGTTCTGTGTCACGAGACCGAGCAGCGACATGGCGCACCCTATCGCGCGAGTCCGTTCGCGGCGCTGGACGCCTCCACTCCTGGATCGAGCTTCATCCCCTGCCTATACGCACCCTATTGCATACCCGCACACCACACACACACACACACACATACAGTGTGAAGCGCGTCTGCCCAACCTTCACCGCTGTTGAGTTTCCCTATTTTGCAATGCAACACACGCGAGCGGCACGAGGCGGTCGCCACCGCCGCGCCGCAATGGCAACCGCGACCGCACTGCTGCTTCTTTTTCTTGTGTTGCTGCTGCTCGGCGCCGCACCAGCGCGCGGGCTCTCGGGGACGGCCGCGTGCCCGGAGGGCGCAGACAACTCCACCGCGTGGTGCCAGACCTGGTTCGGCGGCGCCGGCGGCACCGTCACGGCCAGGCCGTGGGGCACGAACACCTTTGCGTGCGTCTGCAACGGCGCCGCCTCGCTCGTGATCACGCGCACTATGGACACGACGACCACGTCGAGCACACACCCGCCGTTGCACAACTCCTCCAGCTCATCAAGTTCATCGAACTCGAGTAGTTCGTCGATGTCGTCCAGCTCGCACTCGCACGCCGCGAATTACACGTGCAGCTGGTCCGGAGTCTTCACCGACTACCCCGACGGCGTGCAGTGCTTGCCCAGCACCGGCATCTGCCCGAGCAGCTGCTCGCAGATGCCGACGTACGTGTGCGACGCGCAGCAAGCCTACAACTGCTACACCAACGGCGCGAGCTCGCTCTACTACCAGTGCCTCACCTGCCGTGGGCAGCTCTTCACAATCCAAACGACGGCGCCAAACGTCTGCCGGCGCGACTACACGACCACCACGACGTGCGACCCGGTGGCGGACTGCAGCGGACACGGGTGCTGCAACAACGCGCACTTCAGCGGCAACAACGCGACGACGGGCGGGGCGGTGTGCTCGTGCTACTACAACAGCTCCGTGGGCTTCTACGCGGGGGCGCGGTGCCGGGACTGCGCCTCCGGCTACGCGCCGAACAGCGAAAACGTGTGCAAGAGGCCGCAGCAGCCGGTGCAGGTCGTGCTCGCCTCGATCGCCAAGACGTGGACGATGGTGTCGCCCAACATGGCCGTGCTCTTTCTCTTCGTCATCTTCAGCCTCGTGCGGAAGCTGAACACGTCGGACGAGCCTTCCGAGCTGACCGGGCTGCGGCGCGCAAACCTGTCGACGGTGCAGGTGGCGCGGCGGCGGCAGCAAAGCTTGTTTCACTCCAAGTACGTCCCGAAGCGGCCGGCGCAGAGCCGCTCCTTTGCCAACACCCAGCAGCCCCGCACCCGCGGCCCGTCAGCGTACTGAGGGGCTGGTGCTGGCGTGTAGACGTGGACTCGCGTCCCTCCATGTGTGTGTGTACGTACGTTGCAACCAAGCCGAAACAAAAATACAGAACTAATCAACCAAGAGTGTCCGCCGCGGGCGTGCCTAGCCAGCTTCGGCGCCGCGTCCGCCCCCCGTCACCCTCCTCCCCGGCCAGCAACCTGCCCCCCCCCGTCCGCCTCGCCCCCGGGCCCATCGCGCCTGCCCCACGCCCCATGGCGCCTCGGCCAAGGGCACGGGGGGGGGGGGGTGCGCACGTGGCCCACGCCGGGTTTGCTGGGTTTGGGAGAGGAGGGGGTGGTGGGGCGGGCAGTGGGCATGCTGCCGCCGGCTTGCGCGCGGGCGGGGCGGGAGAGGGGGGGGGGGGGGTCGTCGTGGCGCGCCGCCGTCGTGTGTGTCGCTTTTCGCCTTCTTGGGTTGGGCCTGGGTGGGGTACACGGTGGGGGGGGGGGCGGCGGCCGCGGTGGCGCGGCATCTCGGTCGCGCTGGTGCTGCCCAAGTGGGCAGAACCAACGGGAAACGAGACAAGAAGAGAACAATGGTGTGCCGGTGCTCATCTAAGCGCGCCCACGCTCGACGGCCACGGTGGCGCCGTCCTCGATCAGCATCGTCTGCGCGTAGTTGTGCGTCATCACCGCGTCGGCAATCTCCCACAGCTCCTCGCGCCGCGGGGCGTAGCGGGTGCGCAGGGCCACATCGCCCCACTGCGGCCCAGCACGCGGCCGTGTCAACTCTGCAGCTGGCGAGTCGTAGACGACGAGCTCGTTGGGTTGCGCCGGCGGCGGCGGGGCGGCGGCAAGGCTGGGTGGGTGTGCGCTGCCCAGCCGCTGCGCGGCCGGCGGCGTCGAGTCCGACAGGGAGCTGCGACTGCTGGCGGACCGCCGAGCCGGCGCAGCATCGCTCGTGTAGCGCTCGATGCGGTTGTACACGGTTATGGGGTGCGCCGCGGCAGTGCGCCGTGGTGCGGCAGGCTGACGCGCAGCAGCCGGCGCTGGGGTGAGGTGGGGTAGCGGGGGCAGCTCCGGTCGCGTGCGCGCCTCCACCGCAGGCGCGGCAGCCGGCGGCAGGGCGGACGCGTGCATCCCGGCGATGGCCTTGACCACGTTGCGTGCGGCGTGCGGGCACGGGGCGGAGAGCTGCGAGGAGCGGCGGATGTGGTGCGACACGGAAGAGGACGCCAGCGACAGCGGCGCGGCCACCGCGCGGCCCGCCGATGCGGCGGCTGACTGGACCGGCGGCTCGTTGTCAGGGGGCAGCGGCGCACGCGGCGACGTGACGGCGCCGCGTGCAGATGGGCAGCGTGCCGTGTCGTCCCCGCTCCCGCCCTCCCCCTCCTCCTCCGCGGCGGCAGGCAGGGCCTCGCCGTTCGCGGTTTCGTTGCTCTCGACGTCAGCGCCCACGTCGTTTGCGGGCTGCAGCGACCACCACAGCGCGCCGGGCTCGTGGGCGCCGCCACCTGCCAGCAGCGGGAAAACGAAGCCGACCGACTTGGCGCCACCGGCCACGAGGGCAAACACGGCATGGTGCAGGATGCACGCGTCCTCCAGCACCACCGTCAGCCAGCACGCCAGCCCCGGCGGCGCACTGCCCGTATTGGCGGCGGCGGCACGCAGGGCCAGACGCACGTACGAGCCGCACTCTGCCCCAGAGGCAACGCCCACCCGCTGCGCCGCAACGCTGCCCGCGCGGTGCACGTACACGGCGCGCAGGTACGGCTCGTCGTGCCAGTCGACGTACGACGCCGCGCGGAGGTGGAAGGCTGCGCGCCGGCACAGCTCCGCGGCGGCGGTGGCGCAGAGCCGCTCGCGCTCCTGCGGCGGTATGCCGATGGACAGCACCGGCACACTCATTGCCGGTGTAGCTTTGGGATGGGCGGGGCCGCTGCAGAGCGGCTTGTGTAAGGACGCCGGTACGCGCGTGTCTGGCCAGATCACTGTGTCACTGCCACTGAGGGGAGTGGAGTGGAGTGGGGGGGGGGGGAGGCGCAAGTGCTGTGCAGCGCGTGGGCGCAGGCAGGGTGAGAAGAGAAGGGCGGGGGAGAAGAAGAACAGTGAAGGTGGAAGGTCGCCGCGATCGAGTTTCGTCGTTTCCTTGAAGGAAACCACCCCCTCCCTTCCACACCACGGCTGGCGGTGGTGCTCCCCTGAGCGCATCCTTGGTTTTGTGCTTCACGTGTCGTTGCGCTGCGGTATCAGTTTTGAGGGGCGCGTGGGTGTGTTTGTGCGTGTCTCAGAGCCCGGTGCGTCGACGCCGCGGTGTTCCCTCTGCGGGCCCCTGCGCTGCGGCGTCAATCGCGCTTCCGCTGTTGCATGCGCTGGGCGAGCAGTGTCATGGGCGACACTCCGCGGAAGATGATGGCCGTGCGGTCGAAGCGGCGATAGGGCGTCACGGCGCCGTCGAACTCGATCGGCGTCCCCTCCACGACGAGGCTCTTCTGAATGCGGCGAATGTGCTCGTCGTCGTCGCCGACCCAGTCCACGCTGTGCTCCCAGTCGTACCGCGCACGCCCGATCATGATGTAGAAGCAGCGCGGTGCCAGCATCAGCTCCACCCGCTCCCCCGGATGGGCGGGATGGGTGAGTGTCATGACACGGCCGGCATTCAGGCAGAGGCCCGCCACAATGCCCGTTGAGTTTCTGTTCTCGTCGACGTGCCCGCGGATGAAGCCGCTGCCGGCCAGCCGCAGGAAGTGCACGCGGTCGTCGATGGGGATGCGCGGCAGATAGCTCTGGGCGAGGTCGCGCACGCGACTCAGGGCCGCCGTCACGAGCGGCAGGTCGACGTCCAGGTTGGCGTGTGGTGTCAGGAGGTCGGCGTCGCTGCCGGTCTGCGCGGTCCGCGACACCTCGGCGAAGGAGCGGTAGAACTCCTTGTAGTGGTGAATGAGGCCATCCATGTGGCCGTCGCTGTACGACAGCCGCGCAAACCACGGCTCAGAGAAGCCGAGCAGCGCGCGCTCCTCCTGCTCCGTGATCACCTCGGGCAGCACGTAGGCCGTGACCCAGTTCTCTGGTGTGGCCTTCACGTCCTTGCCAATCGCGTCCTCTGCCGGCGGGTGCACAAAGGATGGGGCGGCTCGCATCGACACCAGCGACCGCGGGGCGGCGACGGAGGCGGACGACGCGGCGGCGCAAGTCGCCGCCGGCAGAAGAAGGCGGCGCGTCGCACTGCGCATGGCGGCGACGTCCCCGTGCGCGACGGCGGCGCTGCAGGGGTGGAGTAGGGTGCGCTTGAAATCCAGGTAAAGATGGTAGTGGGTTACGTGTGTGGGGGAGGGGAGGGGGGAGGGGGGCGGTTGTGCGGCGCGTAATCGTGGTGATGGTGGAGATCTAAAGCAGAACACCCGATCAGGCCGCGTGTGGGGTGGTGGTGGTGGTGGTGAAAGCGGGCGGAGGGCGAAGCGCCGTCGAGGTGTGGATGTCGCAGTGAAGGAGAGAGAGAGACAGGGACGCGAGTTGATGTTCAGCGGTGGCTCTGACACGCAGGCGCCATGCCGCTCGCCTCTTTGCCCAGTAACGCCTTTAGCGCGAGGACGCGGCCGGTCCGCATCCAGCTCAGCGGCCTGTCATTGGCCGGATGCGCTCTCACGCACACCCTCACCCCCCCCACTTTTTCTCATGGCACGTGCCCTGTACGTTGTCGGCGATGCCGCCACGACAGCGGCAGCAGCAGCAGCGCGAAGCAACCAAAACCAGCGAAACCAGAGCGAGACGCACACCAACGCACCCCCCACACACAAATACGTGTAAGCCTTCGGAGGGGAGGAGGCAAGACCGTGTGCACTGCCTTCAACAGGATGCCGTTCCCCTATGCCTCCTCCTCACGTGCACCCACACGCCGTCACCCGCTGAAGACTTCGGGGTCGATCGTGACGTAGAGCCGGCGCGCCTCCGGGGCCGTCGCGTAGACGTCCAGCAGCGCCTGCAGGGTCTGCTCCGGCGCCGGGATAAACGCCTCCGTGCCGTTGCGCACGAAGATGAACGTCGCGGCCGAGCCGCTCACCCCCGCCGGCGCACCGGCCGCGTCCCCGGCGGACCCTGTCGTCGCCTTGGCCTTGATGAGCTTCTTGCGGAGGCGGGTGTGCACCTCGCCTATCGTCGTGTCCGGGTCAAAGCTGCCATCTGCCACCTTCACACCGAAGCGCGTCGTGTTAAAGTTCACGGTGATCTTCTCCGCTGAGACGTTCATTGTGGAGAGAGTTGGGTCGAGATGGCGTTCCGCGTTTGTGTTACTTGGAGGGGGTTACTAGCGCAAAGACAACACTTGTGGGCACCTGCGAAGGCACGTGTGTGCGTATGTGCCACATGGGGAGAAGCGAGAAGGGTAGAGAGTAGGGAGGGAGGTAGCGGGGTGTGCGAGGGCCGTGTGCCCATCCGCTCAGACAGCGGTGGACGCAGGCGCCGCTGCCAACACAACGCAGACACGTGTGTGTGTGTGTGTGTGTTCCTGCCTCCCGGGAGTGTGTCACGGATGCAGCCTCGGCGGATCGGCGAACCGACGTCCATCCGTGCAGTTTCAGCTTTCTTCGTCATGCGATGGGCTTAGATTCGAAGGTCTGTGTGTGCGGGGGGGGGTGCGGGGGTGCATGGGCCGCGTGCACGCACAAACATGAATAGACGACGTGCTGCCGAGGGAAGAGGAGAAGAAAGGAAGAACATGCAGCCGACGAAGGGAAAGCACGGAGGGAGAGGGGGAGGGCGCTCACGCGGATCGGCAGACACGAACGCAGTGCCCTTAGCACTCGTCATCGCTTACGACTACCTGCGCTTTACGATTCCCACCGGCCCACCCCCCTCCCTCCCACGCGGCGCCGCCACCTCCAGCCGGCTATGCGGTGCCGTCGCTGTTCTTGTGGCCCCTCTCCGTATTCGCGGGCGAATGCTTCGCCGCTGACGCCGGCGGGGACTGCGACGGCGAAGCTGCCGTGGCCTCTTTGCTCGGCTGCTCGACGTCATCGAGGCTGTGCTCGAGGATGCCGGTGGCGCTGCTCGCCCGCACCTCGTCGTCTGCGACCTCGTCATCATCGGCGTTCTTGTCGTTCTCTCCGTCTTCGCCGAGCACCACCTCGGCGGCCGGGGTCGTGTCGACAACTTCCGCCACCTCCGCCTCTGCTGGCGCGGCCGCCTCGTCGCCGTCCGCCGTGAGGGGGAGGGGTGACACGTGTGGCGCCAGGATCTGCACAGACGACCAGCGCGGGCCGTCCGAGAACGGGTTCGTGCAGCCCACGAGCGCGGCGTAGTCCCCGCCGAGGGCGAACATGATCTCGTCCCAGAGGCACTCGCGACGTCGCATAATTTGGTCGGGCGGGAACACCTGTGGCGGCGCCACATCTGCGCCGTACCGCCGCTCGCGCAGCTCCCTCGCCTCGCGCAACTGCGCTGCGGTCGAGAAGTGCTCTGCGGCATCGTCGTTGTGTGCGGACAGCGCGTAGGCACGGAAGAAGCTTGGTGACGCCTTCACCGCCATCCAGTGCCCGCTGACCACCTCCGCCTCGAGCTGACTCGTAGTCCAGCGCATGCTGCCCCAGTACAGGCGCAGCGACGAGCGCGGCTGGCCCTCAACAAGGCCGGCGAGGTACGGCAGCGCCTCCGACTTCGACATGTACAGCGTCGGCTCGCGCGTGCCGTCGTCCAGCACGCCGCCGGGAATGAGCGGGTGACAGAAGACGCTGTGGCGCTTCGCGGCGTCGGACGAGACCACCGCAGGGGCGCTGGCCGGTGCGGCCCCACCACGGCCCGCGCGCGACGGCCCGTCCTTCCACTTCAGCCACCCTATCACGGACGATGACGCCGAGCTTGCGCTGCCTGCGTCTCCGACGGCGGCCTCCTTCGGCTCCAGCGTGTGCAGCACGGCGATCTGCGCGGTGGGCGGCATCGTGAAGCCGATCTGGCTGAGACCGCCCTCGTACACGTCGTGACCCCAAAACACTTCCGGGAACATCGGGTTGCCACGCGAGAGCGGGTAGGTGAACTGGAGGTCGAGGACGACGGCACTCGTCATGACTGGCGTGCTCTCTGTCACCAGCATGACGCGGCGATCGACATGCGCGGAGGAGAGCGGGTGGGCCAGCAGGAGCGTGCCCTCGCTGAGATCGGCGCGGTGACGCGCCTCGCGCAGCACGACGCGCGTGGGAACGCCTGGAGCGGCCTGCACGTATTTCGGCTCCGCCCCGGGCGCGGCCGTCGCCGGCGCGGCGCGAAACAGCGACTTGCGCCGCTCTGCCGCGCCGGGGCTGCGGAGGGAGGCGAGGAGACGCGCGCGGTCGCGGTTCATTGTGGGCAGCTTCGACTCGACGTTCTCGTGGTGAGCACGCAGGCGCGTCAGTGTATCGAAGGCGAGATTGATCTTGGGCGCCCGCGCCGCGTCGCGGAAGACCTCGCGGAGCGTGTCTGCATAGGGGCGCCCGCCTGGCACGTGCAGCGGCCCGGGGGCGCCGAGCAGGGCTTGCATCTCCTTGTTGCACGGGAACAGCACCTTCGCCACAGGGTCGCGGTCAAGCCGGCGCACCTCACGGAAGAGGCTGCGGTACAAGGAGCGGACGACGGCGGGGGACACGATGGGGGCGGTGGACGACCGCTTCGCGATGTCGGTCGTTACCGTCACCGGCCCAGTGCCCCTCGGTGGCACGGCGGCCCGGAGAAGGCGGCTGCGCGTGAGCATCAATGGCGACCGGCTGATCCGCGGCGGTGAAACGACAGCGGCCTGTGGGCAGGGCTTGTAGACAAACACGGAGATGCACCGCCAGTTACCTGTGCCCAGGAAGCAGGTTTGATGGGTGAGAGGTGCGCCAAGAGGTGACACCGGCCGCGTGAAGAAAGTACGGGGCTGAGCGAAGTGCGACGGGGTTGCCTTTGGTGGATGCGGTGGTGCACCTGCCCGACACACGCGCACGCAAACACAATGTGCGATGTGCGAGCCCCTCACAAGGGGGGGGGGCGTAATTACAGCAGTGGAAGAGACGCGCACGGCAACGCACTGGGACAGAATGCTGCGCAGCGGGTGGCAGGCACCGGCTTGCGCTGTGGGTGACCGCGCGCTACACAGACGCACGCTTCCCCTGCTGCCACCAGAAAACCGAACACAGCAGCAGCGACCTCAGAGAGGCAGAGACAAGATAAAGTGAGCACGGAAGGAATTTGCGGAGAGGCCGCAAGGGCAGTGGAGACGACGGGCAGCGAGTGTGAGTGTGACGGGGTGTGCGAGTGGAGAAAGGGGTGAAGGGGGAGGGGGGGGGATGGAAGCAGCGGTGAAATAGAAGGGAGAAGCGGAAGCCGAAGGCACGAGAGGCGATCAGCGCAGACCTGCAGCGCACACGCGCGTACGCAGACAGAAAGAGAAGAAGAAGATACGCCGAGCTGATAAAGCGACGAACTCCTGCGAGTGTGCGTGTGTATGTGTGTATGTGTGTGACCGTACGTAGGCGGAGATAGGGGGGGGCAAAGAGGGGAGGAGCAACGACGCGGAGTGCAGTAGTGCATAAGGGTGCGGGAGAGCGTAAAGGAGGCCGGGCCGCTTCGGTCGCTTGAGGAGACCTCCCTCCGCCCTGCGCTGACCTTGGCCGGTACGCTGCCACTCCAGGGCACCAAAACAAAGAGGACGGCGTGGGCGCCATGGGAGTTGGAGGACGCGGATGCCGCTCACCGATGTCTCGCGTGCGGCCGTTCCTGTACCCGCGCCGCGAGGGTTACGACAGCGTGGCGGACCGCAACGTGTGCGCCGCCCCCTCCCGCACGGTGCGTGCGTGCGTTGCGGTGTGGGCTTGCGGGGTGTGAAAGGAGCGCCGCGCGAGGCGGCGGGAGA